>PVJH01000933.1:0-130176 GCA_004026705.1 Nesogale talazaci
TAGGAGGCCCAGCCCCACTGCTGGAATTGAACCTCCGTCCCAGTGGGCCGCAGTCCCGTGCACAACCACTACGCCACCGGGGCTCAGCCCAAACCCTTTCCTTATATCGATATGCGTGTGCTTAAATTTGTTCCTCTAGCCTACCCAGACGAACACAGTAGGAAAGAGGAAAGAACAGTGATTATAAAATATGGTCTTGATTGTAAAAAAAAAAAAGCAACTGGTGATAACATTATAGAATTTTGCAAGATTTAAGAGTTCTTTATTGCAAATACCTTTTCTTTTCTTTTCCCCCTTACTGCCTAAAGAACAATTGTAAGGATGATGCTTGAACTTGGCGGTGTTTTGTTCTGTTTTACACAGGGTCACTATGAGTCAGAACCAACTCAACAGCACCTGACAATGAAAGCAACATTAGTGAAGAATAGGACTACAGAAATTGCTGGAATACCAAATTGAAATGTTTCAACAATCATTGGAAGTACTCACTTGTCTATGCTAAGAAATTTGGAAGACAGTTTCCTGTCTAACTGGCTGGTAGAGATCCATAATTGGATTCATTATGAAGAAAGCTGACCCAAGAGAATGAAGAAATTATCCAACAATATCATTAATATAACAAATACAATTTTGCTGAATATAATTCAGCAATGGTTGCAGTAGAACACTAACAGGGAGGACATAGAATGAGAGATATCATTGTTGACAACAAATGACTATTGGTTCAAAGTAAAGCACACCAGAAAGATGTGTGCGAATCATAACAAAACTCTGATAGCATTGAAAAGAATGGAAATTTGAGGAACATAATTGTGCTCACACAGAAATTGCACATAGACCAAGATGCAGTCACTCAAACACAAGGAAATTCTGAGTGATTTAAAATTAGGAAAGATGTATGTCAGGATTGTGCTTATTGAATCTGTGTGTTGAGCAGATAATCTGAGAATATAGACAATATGAAGATTAAGAAAGCAGGATTGCAGGAATGTTTATTAACAGCCTGTGAAGTGTCAATGACACAGCCTTGCTTGTTGAAAGGGAGAAATACTTGAACCAATTGCTTGTGAAGATTAAGGATTCTAGCTGTAAGTATAGATTCCCATTTAACGTAATTGTGTCAGGCAGGGTTCTCTTAGAGAAATAAAATCAGGACACTAGTAATTCTTTTTATATATTTATATATAGAGAAAGGTATATAAGATAAGAAAGAAACAGTTAACTATCTATAAAGCAATACAGATTGCTTGGTGCAGCTCACTTGTGTGAGACAACTAGAAGACTGGCAGTCCTTCAAGTCTTGAGGGCCGCTGAGTAGTTCTCTGTAGAGCAATTCAGGCTATCTGGTTACAGGCAGCAAACAGCAGAGCAGGTCACCAACAGTCAGCCAGATGGCAGAGTCCAACAGTCCCTAGCTCAAGAGATGTATATCCCAGGAGCGTGGTGAAATAGGGCTTGAAGGATCCTCAACTCACAGCAACACAGTCCACGATTAGGTGCCCCATGGGTAGTGTTGCTTGAAGGTTGAAGCACAGGACGGACAAGGCAGCTCTCTGGTCCGAAGATCTGGAAGCAAGAGAGAGGGCGGGACTTGCCGAGACCTTCTTATCTCTGCCCTTCAATCCATCCCACGTGTTCTTTGGCCATGCCGTCACAACAGACCCACCAATCTTCTGTGACCATGTTGCCATAACAAGCCTACCCATCACAGTAATGAAAACCCAAATCCTTACCACTGACCCAATCCAGATAAGTATCATGATAATCAGAGAGAAGATTAAAGTTGTCAAGGATTTCATTTTGCTTAGATACGTGATGTTTATAAAAAATAATAGTAAAAAAAAAATCAAACAGTGCATTGAATAAATCTGGTGCATAAGATCTCTTGACAGTGTTCAAGAGCAAGGATATCACTTTGAGACCAAAGGTATGCCGAACCCAAGTCATGGTATTTTCAATTTCCTCATATGCATGTAAAAATTGGATATTGATTAAGGAAGCACTAAGAAGACTTAATGCATCTGAATTATGGTGTTTACAAAGAATATTGAAAGTGTCATAGACAACCAACAAGTCTGTCTTGGAAGAGATATAGCCAGAATGCTTCTTAGAAATAAGGACCCAAGTAAAAGGAGAATGATTTGAAAATGATGATGGCAGCATGTGTACAAATGTGTTTGATACACTGGGTGATTGTGTGGATTGTGATAGAGATGTGAGAGCTCCTAATAAAAGTATTTTGAAAGAAAAGAGGTAAGGATAGTGAGATTTCTTTTCCCATGTATTTTGGGCTCAGGCAAGACCAGTCCATGGAAAAGAACATCATTCTTGGTGAAGTAGAAGGGCAATGAAAAAGAGGAATACCCTCAAGAAGATTAATTGATGTAGTGGCTTCAACAATGTGCTCAAACATAACAGTGGTTGTGAAGATGGTACTAGCTGGGAAATGTTTTGTTTTCTTTTACATAGGATCGCTGTGACTCGGAACCAACTTTTCAGTACATAATAACACCACCTCTAGAAGAGTGTGTGGGAGACTTTACAGACTTTATAGGGGTAGATAATATATGGAAGACACAAGGATGTCAAAGGAGAAAGAGACTTCAAGAAAGAACAAATAGCACTTCCAGGAAGATGGCAACTGAGTAGCACAGACCAGAGAGACTGCAGAAATCACCCCAGGAGAGTTACTAAGAGGGAAATTCAACACTGCTGGATTACAGGAGGAGCATCATAAAGATAAGTAGAGCCACAAGGTTTTCAGGGGCTGCGGGATTTTGACTTACCTCAGTGAAGATTGGCTCGGGTTTGGCCTTTGTCCTGCCACTGTCCTGACCAGAGTCAGGATCGATTGGAGCAGACACAGGGGCCTTATCTCAACACAACCACAACTTGCTGCTGGCTTTGGCAGGGGTTAAACCCTTGCAGCCTCATGGTCAGGGATTGGGGCTCTGCGATATTGTTCTTTTCTTTCTCTTCTCTCTATTCCCACACAGTTTTAGCGGGCTTAGTTCTTTTGTGTCTTTCCCCTATTTCTAATCCGTTTTCTCTCACACACCACCGAGGACCTCCAGACCACTCCTCTTATCCTAGGGCATTTATTCTTGCTGTACCCAGAAGAGAGAATTCCACCAGGTGCAGCATAGCCCAAGGCTGGGAAAGTCCACCCACTCTCCACCAGTGGGGGATATGCCTGTGTGGCTGGGGAGCTCCTATCTGTACTCTGTCCCACATGACTAGGAGAAGTTCTGCATGCCTTAGTACCTCACACGGCCTAAGTCAGGTTAGCCAACACTCACCTGTGTTCCATGTTTCAGTGGAAACCTCTGCCCAACCTCCATGTGATCCATATGACCAGTACAATTCTGCCCACCATTTGCAGTGCTCTACACAAAAGCAGGCAAACCACCAGCCTTCTGTGGAACTCCCCTTGCAGCGGGCACCCAGGGGCCACATGGTTTCTTGTGAGAGCATGCAGTATAGCAGCAGCATCCTTGTGGGTCCACACCAATCCAATCAGTGTCTCCTGAAAAGACCATCCAACTTGCCCTCCAAATAATAGAATACTGGTTGACTAGGGAAAGAATGAAACCACAGGAAGATAAAATGGTAGGCCAATTTCAAAGTGAAATTAGCTGCAGGCAGTTCGAAGAAGCTTTCCTATGAGTTTCCCAGAGACAGTCAGTGCTCTCTGACTCCCTGGAAAATGGCACCTGGCTACTCTAAAGCAACAGAATGCAAACAGCAATCAGCCCCAATGACCCCAGTGAAAAAAATGGGAAAAACAAAAGGCAAAGGAAAAAGATAGCCTGAACCTAATGACGTGCATAGAAGAAGTAGTCATTGATCTGCCATGGTAAAAAAAAAATCAGATTGTTGCTTAGTGTCATACAGGATTTGAATGATACAATACAGTAAAAAGATAAAATGATAGAGGAAAGTGACTTAGAGGATACCCATACAGACTTTAACAAATGCAAACAAAAATCTAATAAGATCATCAGAGAAGCTGAAGGAAAGCTAAGATCTGTGTATGAAGAGAAACATCATTAGAATAATTGGATTTCTGGAGGAAGGCGCAATAATAGAGAATTCTTGGAGAAAAACTTCCCCAGGTTAATGAATGAAAACCAGACAACCATTCAGGAGACAGAAAGAACATGTTAGACTGAAATCCCAAGAAGAAGTCACCAAGTCACATAATCATTAAACTATTCAACTTTGAAGAAAAGGAGAAAGTCATGAAAGCAGCTAGAGGAAAACAAGCCATCACATATAAAGGTTCCCAAATAAGAATAGGCTCCCCCCCCAAAATGCTCCAATCTATGAGCAGACACCAAGAAAAAGAGGAGAGAGTGGAGTAATATACTCCAACAACTGAAGGAAAATAACACAAACCCAAGAATACTCTACCCAGACAAATTATCTATCAAGGTAGATGAAGAAGTACAAATCTTCCCAAATAAGAAAAAATTCAAAGGATACATTAAAAGAAACCCAGCCCTACAAAAGATCCTTGCTGACCCAGTATGGGCAGAAGAACAGTATTCACCAAGCATAAATAAGAGACCACCACATAGAATAACCTCACCCAGAGGACAACAGAGGGAAAGCAGATTACAAGAAAGCATTGACATAAGGGTGGAAAGAAGTCAAGAATGATTCACCCTCACACACATATGCACAACACCCTGCAAAGAAAGGGCAGTAGGGAAACACCCAACACAAAAAGTATAAGATGACATCACAGAGTCCACAGATGGAGATAATAGCCCTGAATATCAGTGGACTGAACTCAGACATTAAAAGACTGACTTAGAAAACACAACACCCATCTGTTGCCTATAGGAGACACACCTCAGTACTACAATCAAAAATAGGCTAAGAATCAAAAGCTGGAGAAAGGCATACCAAACAAACAGCAATTCTAATCTAGGATAAAATTGACCTCAAAGTGTAAACCATAAAGACAGAAAAGGAGGGACACAATATAATCCTCAAGGGAACGTTAGACAAAGAACCAATAAGTATTGATAATATGTCAACTACACACTCCAAAAGATGAAAAAAGAAATCACAGTCTCAACAATTATAGTGGGTGATTTGAATACACCACTCTCAGAAAGAAAGATGATGGGGAAAGAAACTCAACAAGGAGGCTAGAGATCTAAACACTACAATTAGATAATTTGACTTGATATCTACAGAGCTTTTCATCCAAATCCAAAAAAATTCACATTTTTTTCAAGGCCACATGGCATATATTCAAAGAGAGACCACATGCTGGGGCATAAGATGAACATAAAATTAAGCAGACTGATATCATACAGACCTCTGTCTCTGACCACTGGGCAACAAGACTGGAAAACAAAAGGAAGATGAAGAAAACAAGGGCAAATAATTGGAAGATGAATAAGTCTCTGTTGCAAAAGGAATGCATACTGGACCAGATCAGAGATGAAACTAGAAAATTTCTAGAAGTCAAAATGAATGAGAACAGGGCATATCAAAACTTATGGGACACAGAAATGGTCATTATCAAAGGAAGTTTCATAGCAATACACGCACACCTAAAAAAGGAAAATAGTCTAATGACTGATATGCTGGCACAAAATTTACAATTAGAGCAGAGTCAGCAGAATAATACTACTAATAGCAAAAGAAATAAATAATAAAAATCAGAGGTGAGGTTCAGGAGAGGGAAAATAAGAAAACAATGGAAAAAATTAATGCTACTAAAAGTTGTTTCTTTGAAAGGATAAACAGAATGGACCAACTGCTGGCAAACCTAGCCGAAGAAAGGAGGGAAGATATTTCAATAGCTATAATGAGGGATGAGAGAAAGGACATTGCAACAGATCCTGATGAAATCAAAAGGATAATTCCACAATACTATGAAGGACTGTACTCCAATGAATTCAACAGCTTGGAAGACATGGACAAATTCTTGGAAAAATGATCCCATCCTAAACTGTCCCTGATGGACATCAAGAATCTCAGCAGACCCATACCAATAGAAGAAAAAGGCAAGGTTATTAAGGGATTACCAACAATAGGAGAATTCTACCAAGTATTCAGGGAAGAACTGACACCAATCCTACCTAAACTCTTCCAAAACTTAGAAAAAGATGGCAAACTCCTGAGCTACTTCTACAAAGCTAGTATACCACTGATACTGAAACTCGTCAAGCATCCCACAAGATTTGAGAACTACAGACCAATATCTCTAATGAACATTGATGCAAAAATTCCTAAAAAAACACTGGTCAAAAGAATATAAAAGTATATAAAACAAATAATTCACCAAGATAAAAATAATTCACCATAACCATGTGGGGTTCATAACCGGGATGCAGGGATGATTCAGCATACAAAAGATCATTCACCACATTGACATGAAAAACTATAGGAACTACATCATAATGTTGATAGATGCGGAAAAAGCATTCAACAACATCTAACACCAATTCCTGTTTAAGGCACCCAAAAAGAAAGGAATGAAAGGAAAATTTCTCAAGACAATACAAGCTACATATGAAAAACCAACAGCCAACGTGGTAGTCGATGGAGAAAAGACTCACACTAAAAATCCCACAAAAATGGGATCCAGATAAGGATGTCCCTTGTCTCCATTCTTATTTAACTTTGTACTGGATATTTTAGCTAACAGCACAAGGCAAAGGAAAGACATCCAGGGTATTTGTCTGGGGAAGAAAGAGGTGAAACTATCATATTTTGCAGATGACATGGTTTTATATCTGGAAAATCCCAAAAGCTTCACAAGAGGAGTACTGGAAGCAATAGAGAAGTATGGCAGAATGGCAGGATATAAGATCAACAAACAGAAGTCTATCATATTGCTATGCACATCGGATATGACCACAGAAGAGGAGATAATGATAGCCAAGCACAAATTAAAATATCTAGAGCTATACCTGACTAAAAGAACAAAAGATCTATATAAGGAAAATTACAGAGCACTATTAATAGAAATCAAGAGTGACCTCAACAAATCCTATGCTCATGGATTGGAAGATTCAGTTTAGTAAAGATGCCATTTCTACTCAAGGCACTATGATATGGAGAGCAAAGAAGGCCAGGATTAGCAGAGAACTTCTCAAGAAGAAGGATACAGTGGGAGGGCTTGCTTTAACTGATTTTAGCACATATTATACTGCCACAGTGGTCAAAGCCACATGGTATTAGCATAATGATAGATACTCAGACCACTGGAAAAGAACTGAAAACCCAGAAATAAAATCATCAGACAACTGCTCAGTGCTCAAAAAATATCAAATGGGAAGCAGATACCCTCTTCAAAAAGTGGCGCTGGAAAAAATTGATGTCTACCTGCAGAAAAATTAATCAAAACCCTTATCTGACTCCATGCAGAAGAATAAAGTCAAGGTGGATCACAGACCTCGAGGTAAAACTTCAAATTATTAAGGTCATCAATGAGGGAATTGGGACCAACCTGAGGACTTTGGCAGAGGGAATGCATACACTATCAGAAATAGGGAAGGACAAAAAAAGAGAGAAAGAAATAGGGAAGGACATAAACATAAAGGAGGTACAAATGGACAAGTGGAATATAGTAAAGACATAAATGAAGATAAAAGACCTGTGTACATCGAAATAATTCAGCAAGAAAGTAATGAGAGCCCACAGACTGACTGGTAAAACATCTTTAGCAATGACACATAAAACAAAGGTCTTTTTATTACTAAAATCTACAATACCCTGCTATCTTCCAAAAAGAAAAAACTAATTGCCCATTGAGGAGGTAGGCAAAGGACCTGAATAGAAGTTTCTCAGGGAAAGAAATTTGAATGGCTAATAAACATATGGGGAAATATTCCTGATTATTAGCCACAAGAGAAATGCAAATTAAAACAACTATGAGATACCACCTAACACCTTCAAAGATAGCCCAATTAAAAGAAATCAGAAAGCAACAAGTGTTGGATGGGCTTTGGAGAGACAGGAACTCTCATCCACTGTTGGTGGATCTGTAGGCATGTATAGACACTATGGAAATCAATTTCGTGATATCTGAAACAGATGGAAATTGAGTTACATATGACCTAGTAATCCCCATATTGGGCATATACCCAAAAGAGGCAGGAAACAAACCACTGCCATCTGTGCTCTAATGTTCATGGCGGCACAGTTGACAATTGCAAGGAGTTAGAAACAACCCAAATTTTCATCAACTGATGAATGGATTGAAAAGTTGTGGTACATACATACAATGGTTTACTATGCATCCCTGAAAGTCAGTGATGAGTGCATGAAGCATTGCTTCATGGGAAGAACTGGAGGAAATTATGCTAAGTGAAGCAAACCAAGTGCAAAGGACAAGTACAACATGAGTCCGCTGAGGTAAGCTCAGAAAATGTAAAAGTGGCATAAAGAAAAGGAAACTGTATACAATAATTCCAGAGGTGAGGTCCGGGTAGTATTGCAGGCCAGACCAAATCCTGGCTGCATATGGTAGCCAACTAAAAAGGAGGGGGTGGGAGGTGGGGTGGCGGGAGATAGTAATGTATATATGGGGAACAGGGCACGAGCCCATCCAAGAGGAGAATTTTGTTTATATCTCCAAAGGGAAAAAGGGACCAAAAAAACCCAGTGTTCCAGGATGTGAATGCAGCGTGATGGCATGGAGCAGTGATCCAGTGGAGGACTCTGAGGACCCAACCCCAATCCTAATCATGTGGACAGCCACCTCTCCCCCAATGGAGTTTGCTTTGGAAGATAGCACTGAATTTCCAGCTCAGGGAGAGGGACATGTATGACTAGAGCATATGAGAGCAAATGAACGGAGAAGAAGAAAGAGTGCATTCTGGCCCTGAGCCTTGAGGATGATATCCCTACTCAGAACAGCCAATGCACAGAGAGGACCATATGGCCAGCCACACCATGAAAAACAGCGTCCCTTGTTGACCCAAGGCCCTATGGGGACAACAATGGGGAAGCAGGGTTGGGATCATACCTGGTTTGATTCCAGCACACACAAAGGCAAAACAATAAATGTGTGCAGAAGATCAGAGGGGAAGCAGAACATGAAGTTCCTGAGGGAGTGCCAAGGATAGACTTTGGGGCCAGGGCATGGAACTCCATCGGACTTGAATGGAATAGATGTCTAGATGTCAAGAAACAGACCTTGAACTATTTACAGGCTTTTCTTTTGTTATTATTATTATTTTTAACTTATTTATATATTTTTCTAAACATTGGTTTTTCTGTTGTTGTTTTCTTTTCTTTTGTTGCTTCATCTTGCAATGCCTTGTTTTTATGCGCATATTATTTCTGCAGGTCTATTTAGATAGGATAGGCTGGATGAACAGTTTGGAGGAGAAAACAATGGGACCCTTGGTTCTGGGGGCCATAGCAGAGGGGGAGGTGTGGCAAAGGTTATGTTGATCAACCCAGGGACAAGGGAACAAGTGATCCAAAATCGGTGGCAAGGTGGGTGTGAGAGGCCTGGTAGGAATTGACCAAGAGTAATGTTACAGAGAGAAATTACTGAAACCCAAAGGAA
Organism: Nesogale talazaci; assembly: GCA_004026705.1. Taxonomy (NCBI): domain Eukaryota; kingdom Metazoa; phylum Chordata; class Mammalia; order Afrosoricida; family Tenrecidae; genus Nesogale; species Nesogale talazaci. The sequence continues at coordinate 9,545 of PVJH01000933.1, forward strand.
GGCTGAACATGATAGTGGGATAAGAGGAAAGTGAAAGGAAATAGAGGAAAGAAATAGGAGTAAAGGGCATTTATGAAGGTCTAAATACAGGCATGTACATAGGTGAATATATTTATATATGATGACGAGAAATAGATTTACATGTATATCCTTATAGGGTTAGTTTTAAGGCAGCAGATGGACATTGGGCCTCCACTCAAGAACTTCCTTAATGCACGACCACTTTGTTTTATTAAATTGGCATTCCATGATGTTCAATTTCCTGACATGATCACTCAAGATAAATGTATGCATAAACATATATGGTGAAGAAAGCCGATGGTGCTCAGATATCAAAAGAAAGTTGATGGTGCTCGGCTATATAGCATCTGGGTTCTTAAAGTCTTGAAGGCAAACAAGCAGCCATCTAGCTCAGAACAAACAAGAAAGAAGCACACCATCCTGTGTGACCACTAGGTGTTGAAGGGAACATGTATCAGGCATCAAAGAACTAAAAATTATATCACTGTAAATGAGGGAGAGTACAGATTGGGGACCCAAAGCCCATCTGTAGGCAATGGGACATCCTCTTACAGCAGAGTCGTGGGGGGCTGAGCCCCGGTGGCGTAAGTGGTTGAGTGTGGGACTGCGGCCCATGGGTTTGGCAGTTCAAATCCAATGGCAACTCTCAGGAGCAGCACTGGGTAGCTCCCATGACCACCAGAAGGCACTGATGCCCACCCCCCCCCAATTTTTTTTTTAAAAAGAAGAGTCTTGGGGAGGACATGAGCAAGTCAGGGTTCAGTGTAGCTATCATGAAACATGCAACTTTTCTCTAGTTCTTAAATGCTTTCTCTTACCCACTATCATGATCCCAATTCTACCTTACTAATCCATCTAGACCAGAGGATGGATTACAGATAAGAATTGGAATCATAGCGAATCCAAAACAGATGATTTCTCAGGGCCAATAGTGGGAGTAGAAACATTAGGAGGGTTGAAGGAAGGTGTGGTAGAAAGGGGAAACCTATTATAAGGTTCTACATATAGCCTCCTTCTGGGGTTTGGACAACAGGGAGGTGGGTGAAGGAACACTTGGAAATTATAAGATATGACAAAAGGATAATTTATAAATTATCAAGGGTTCATGGGGGGGGACAAGGAGGGAGGGGATCATGAGCTAATACCAAAGGCTTAAATGATGAGGGCAATAATTTACAAATGTGATTGGCATAAATGTATGTATGTATGTATTGTGATAAGAGTTGTATAAACCCCCAATGAAATGATTTTGAAAAGAGAGAAACAACAAAAAGGGCAGCTTAAAACCCCAAGGAAATTATTAACTTCATTTACTCAAATTTAACCACCTCTTGTCAAAAAATGTGTATGTATGAGGGTAAGTCACTAAGTCTTGATACCAGCATTTCAGTTTATATAGTAGAGAGTTTACTCCAGGATGTGGCCCAAAGGGAGAAAAAGGCTAAAAAGACTCATCTGGAGTTAGAGTCTTCAATTTTGGCCTGGCTCCTCAACATGATAGAACAGATAATGGGGCCATGGAGACACTCATATCCCAGGAGGACTGTCAGGGCTTAGATTCAGAAATAGGGGTGAAGCAAAGGGACCAGAAATATGGAGAATGGCGTCAGTCCTGACTGTGATAGTGAGATCTCCCCTGCCTCTGGTGGTAATTGGACCTGGGAAACCAGCTCTGATAGTTTCCCTCTAAAGATTAGGCTCAAGTGTACTCAGTGATGGGGAAGAAGATGCTTATGTATTTGTTGTAAATTTTTAGATTCAGCTCTTTGTAGTTTGATATAACCCAACAATTGGATAATTAGATACTGAAATCAAGTCATTGGCATTGCTTCTGAGAAGTGCGTGACACACACATCCTCATCTCAGTAGAGACTCACCAGGCAAAGGCCAACAGAAAGTCACCTGTAGTCAATGTTTACTGCTTGCTGCAGAGAGGAGACTCCATAGCCCAGGGTCTTGATCCATCAAGGGTCTTGATACAAGACAACTGGGAAAATCAAACCGGGAAAAAGGCTTTTTTCCCCCCTCACTCATGGCAACCTCACCTGTTTCAGAATAGAATAGTTTCAGAAATGAACTTTTCATAGGCGGATCATCAGGACTTTCTTCCATTGTACTGTTGGGTGGGTTCCTATGATCAATGTTTATATTAATGACCAAATGCCACCTAGGGATGTCAGAGAAAGTTAGGAAAGGTTTACTAACTGACTTAGGCACATCTTAAATGATTTTAAGGGAGATTCAAGGAAGCAGAGTGTCTTTCTTAGTTTCTTAGAGCTGTTACCAAGAGTAGGCAGCTTTAACATAGCAAAGAGAATTTTATTTTCTCACAATTTAAGAGACTAGAAGTTAGAATCCAGAGCATCAGTTACAGGAGATAGTGCTCTCTGCTCAGGATGTGTGTGGGTTGGGTATCTTCTTCTCCTAGCTTCTGGTCCTCAGTTACTTTTTGATCTTTATGTGAAGGACATCTTCTCAGCTTGTCCTTCTCTTTATAATCTGCTCTTATTATATATCGAGTAGTGGAGATATTGCTTACATTGATAGAACCTCATTCAACTAGACCAGTAAATGCTAGTCCCAAGGAGATTGCACCTGCATGTGTATTCTTGTTTTTGTTCGGTGCTATTGAATTGGTTCCAATTCATATTGACCAAGGGTACAGCAAAATGGACCACTGATGGTCTCGTTCCATCCTCATAACTGTTCTGATGTTTGAGTGCATCGTTGCAGCCATTGCGACTATGCATCGCACTGAGAGTTTTTGCCCTTTCACTAACCCCCTGCTTCACCAGATATATTGTTCTTTATCAGGGATTTGTCCTTCCTAATAACATAACCACAGAAAGTAAAACGAAGTCTAACCATGTTTTCCAAGAAAAATATGCCTTTTCTCTGACAGTTCACAGAATATGCAGTATTCTTTACAAATGCAATGATTGAAAAGCATCACCACTTTCTGTAGCCTTCCCTGCTCATTGTTTGGCGTTCTCATCACAGGAGTTAGGATTTACAACACATATTTTGTGAGGACAGGGCAGAATTCAGTTCATAAAAGGGTCTGAATGGCCTGATACAAAGCAGGGTGCTTAATTATCTTATACTCTTTTATTTATTGGACAAAAGGAATGGAGCCAAGCTAGAATTGTTCTCAAAGAAACCACTATTGTTCATATTTTCTAGAAGAAAAGGGAATTTGGTCATTTTGTGGCTATACAGTATGTTTCTTTCTTTGCTCTGACATGTTTGTGGAGTGTGTTTGCTTTCTTCCCATGATGTGGATATTTTGTGGAGCTGTTTATATCTAGCAGGAAAACACCATGGCCTGCCTGGTAGTAACGAGGCCAGCCTCCAGCTGACAGTTGTCAAGACTGTGTCGCTCCTTTTTACCAGATAAGTTGGGGTCAGGAAGGGGATGACCAAAAGGTCGAGAATGGATTAGGGGTGAGGGCGGGGACAGAAGTTGGAAGATACAAACAGAATGGCTAACTCCAAGCAGACATAATGTGTCCCCCACACTTGTTCAGCTTAGAAAGGCCCATTGATTATTCTAAGAAGTATCTGCTCATTTTCTAGAAATTTATTCGTACTTGAATAGTCCATGATATAATCCTTTTTTTTTCTCTCTTAAGAATGTATTTCTTGGGCTGAGCCCTGGAGACTTAGTGGTTGTGTGCGGAACTGTGGCCCACAGGACTGCTGGTTCAAATTCAACAGCAGCTCTCCAGGAGCAAGACTGGGCTTCCTACTCCCGCCAGGGCAGTGATGCCCTAAAAAAAAATGTATTTCTTTCCTCCTCTCTTTTTTACACACCCTTCCTCCCACCTTCCCTTTCTTCCATTGACACATTATTAGAAACCATTCAGTCATTAACTAACAAGACAACACTTTATCGTGGATCAATAGGTACTGAGCAGATATATTAACTTGTATTAGTTTTCTATTGCTAGGTATCAAATCACCACAAATATATTAGCCTAAAACAACACCCATTCATAGTTGTGTATGTAAGTGGGCACCTGGGCATATTGTCCCTGGTCCCTCTGTTCAGGTTCTCACAATATTTAAATCAACATGTCAGTTAGGCTATTTCCTTTTGGAAAGTTCTGCAGAAGAATCTGCTTCTAAATTCATTCAGGTTCAACAGAATTCAGTTCCTTGAGACTCTGTGACAGAGTCCCTCTTTTCTTGCTGGCTCTTGGTCAAGGACTATTCTCAGCTCCCTAAAGTCTGTAATAGTTCCTTACCATGTGGTCCCCATAAGCAGTTTACAAAATGATCCTGGATTCATCTTTAAAGTCAGCAGGAAAACATCTTTCTTCTTTTTTAATCTGCAACAAAAATTTCTGTTTTTAAATAATTCAGGTGATTAAGTCAAGCCCTAAGTCAGACTCACCAGGATAATCTCCCTTTTGTCATATTTGCAATATAATCACAAGGTGAGGTGCTAGCACCGTCAAAGGTTCTGCCTACACACAATAGGAGTAGATTGAACAAAGACAGGATTCATTTGAAGTTGTCTTGGAATCCTTCCTACCTCAACTAGAGAAATACAGTTATCAGTAAGCAAGAGGGCCTACCTACAGAGTTTACAATCTCAAATAATTTACAGCATAGAACAGTAATACAGCTAAATACTTGCACTGAGCACAGAATAATTAACTTTACTTGGCAGAAGAATCATCAAACAAAATCAAAAGCAAATTCACTGCCATCGATTCAATTCAACTCATAAGGTAAAATGGCTCTTATGGATTTCTGATAACTATGGGAATTGAAATTCTTATCTTTCTCTTGTGGAGTGGCTGGCAATGTTGAACTGTATGTCTTGCAGTTATTCAGTATACACAACACCACTACACCACCAGGGCACTTAGAGTATCAACAATGCTTCACAGTAGATAAGCTAGTTATTCACCTGAGTGTAGAAGAGCAAGGTGGAGTATGGAATTGTGTTCCTTAAAAATATGTGTTTGTAGGCTGAGCTCAGGTGGCTTAGTGGTAGTTTGAAGGACTGCAACCCACAGGGTTGACAGTTCAAATCCAGCAGCAGCTCTCTAAGAGTAACGCAACTCCCACCAGGGCCACAAAAAAGAAATAGAAAAAAATATGTGTTGTAAATTCTAAATCTTGTATCTGTGGCTATAGTTCCATTTAGAAATAGAGCTTTCTTGGTTATATTAGTGAGATATCAATTTTTTAAGTGTATCAATCACAGTTAAGATGAAAAATGAACAGATTAATCATAGAAAAAGAAGCACACAGAAAAAAATGATGCCACATGGAGAACACTAAGAACAGAGGAAGACGAGCTAAAAATGCACAAGGATTTCCCCCGCAGAGAGAAAGAGAGAGAGAGAGAGCCTTCCATAAAACCATCTCCATGAATTCAGACGTGCAGCCTCTGAAGTGTGAGAAAATAACTTTCTGCTCTTTCCAACCCCTACGTGTGGTATTTCAGTGAGAGCAGCACTAGGAAACTAAAGCAGGGAGGAAAGTCTCACTGATGGGAAGGGTGATATTTGCAACAGAACCATGAGACCACTAGTCAAGTCTGGGGATCTGCCAAGAAATGATAGTGGGTATGGGAGAGGGCTGGGAGAGAGAGAGATAAGAGGATAAGGAATAGAGTTTTTGATATTGAATTGTAGTAGATGAGATGAGCATGATGTTTTCTAGAAAATCACATGTAGATATGCGAGGAAGCCCAGAGACTTTTGAGCAGATGGCAAAGCCGTAGTCCAAGTTCTAATGTCCATTCTAATTCTCCAGAAGCAGACAGATTGCTTTATCCTGGTCCTCAGTGGGTGACAAGCTTGATCTGGGTAAGTAACCATTATGGAAAGCACATGATCCTCTTATCTTGCTCTCTACTTTGTGGTTTTAGCAAACAGAACTCTCACAACAAAGATCCAATAAGACAGATGTTTCAATTTCCTTTTATTCAGGGGTATGAGATGTTTTTGCATTTGCAACATTAGGACAGCACCTTAGAGATAGATGCTTAAATGATGTATCATTGCCTTATAAAATCACAAGAACAACACCTAATTAACAATAGTTGGGAAGAATTGGTAATAAATGCTTTAAGAGTAATTCATAGGCAAGAATGATCAATAGATATTTCTACTCCATGGAGTGAGGAAAAAGGAAAGAGCAACTTCTTCAAAACTACTTTTCGTGCAAAAAAGTATATTGAGGGCTGAGCCCCAGTGGCATAAGTGGTTGAGTGCAGGACTGCGGCCCATGGGTTTGGCGGTTCAAATCCAGAGGCGGCTCTCAGGAGCGCACTGGGTAGTGCCCACGACCACCAGGGGCAGTGATGCACCCCCCCCAAAAAAAAGTATATCGAATTTGGGTGTTTGGAGTACAATGGAAAATTAATTGCCATTAATTGTACGATTAGTGAATAAAAATGGATATTAAATTGCTAAGGTTGTATACTGGAACTTGACTTCAATTTGGGGAGACAGGCACCCTGGTAGTGCAGTGGTCCAAACGTTTGGCTGTGAATCCAAATGTCAGTGGTTTGAACCCATCAACTTCTTCTCTGGAGCAAGATGAGGCAGTCAGCTTCCTTAAAGATAGAAATCAGGATTTCCCAAAATGGGCAATGGCACCTCCTGGAAAACACTGAGATCACCCAAGAGGACTGCAAAAGCAGATACCTAGGCTTTACTCTGGATTGCAAAATATTTAATTGGCTGTGGCAGGGTGGGGAGGGAGGCGTTGAATAATTTTTTTTTCTGAGAAGGGAGAAATAGGCCAATAAGTTTAGGAATCTATGATTTAGATCCCTGAAAACAATTTTATGCTGCCCTATAAGGTCTTTAAGAATCAGAATCAACTCGTTGGCAGATGGTTGGGTTGACTAGACAGAATTATAGTTACACTAAATTACTCCCCCTCCCTCTTGCTGATAGGCTTTTTTCTGTTTATTTATTTATTTGCATTTAGAATACATTGTCTTGATACAATGGAAAAAGTAGAGCAATATTAAGCATGCCAGCTGACAGATCTTTTTGATAAATGGTTATATGTGGGCACCAGTATATGAGATATGAGTATACCCATGCATCTGTGTGTGTATGTATTGAATGGCTTTGGAACATTGCTAGATAAATGGGATAAAAGGTATTGGAATTTTTCCACACCATTTAAAAACTTTTTGGAGTGGAATTTTTGAAGTAATGGGAATTTTAATGTCCCTTTGTATAGTATAATCTTGACTTTATGTGGCATAATTCACTGGATATTTTGCTAGAACCCTCATTTTAAATCTGTGGTGGAGAATGTCTGTCTTATGGGTCATATAAAGTCCACTGTGTCATAAATGCCTGCTTACATGACACTCCTCACCAAAGAGAAACAGTACCAGCCAACATATGAGGGGTAAGTTAATTAAATGTTTGACCAAAATAGTCCTCTAATAAGGTTACAAATATCCAAATGGCCCTGGTTTTCGATGATATGGAAAGATTATGATGAAAGATTTATCAGTAGCAGGAGACTGAGGGACACAATTGAATGATTTGCCAAAGACATTAGAGCCCACTTCAACTTTTATGAAATATAAGCAAGAATTTTGAGACCAGTCACATCTAACATGAGAGTTTGTGGAAACACTTTTGGGCAATTTTAAAGGAAAGCATATTTATTTCTTAACATGTTCAAAGCACATCTATTCAGATGCACACTAACTGCAAAGCATTTTACTAAATGATTCAAGAAAGAGTCTCCTATTTGAAGTCTGCCTGTAGGGAGTCTTCAGACCTTTTGTATTTCAGGATTATGGAAAATGCCTTTCTTTTTTTTTTTAAATCATTTCATTATGGGCTCATACCTCTCCCATCACAGTCCATACATTCATATAGACATTGTATGCAAAGCACATTTACACACTTGTTGCCATCATAATTTTCAAAACATTTTCTTTCCACTTAAGCCCCTGGTATCAGCTCTGCATATTTCCCCTCCCTCCCCTCACCCCTTCCCCCATGAACCTTCCATAATTTATAAATTATTATTATTTTGTCATATCTTACACTGTCTGATGCCTCCGTTCACCCACTTCCTTGTTGTCCGTACCTCAGGGAGTTCCCCCTTTCTAATGCACCTTTCCTCCACCCTCCCGCTATCGCCACTCTTACCACTGGTCCTTAAGGGATCATCTGTTCTGAATTCCCCATGTTTTCAGCTCCAGTGTACATCCCCTGGTCTAGTTGGATTTATAAGGTAGAATTGGGATCATGATAGTGAGTGGGAAGAACTAGAAGAAAGTTGCATATTTCATCGTTGCAACATTGTACCCCAACTGGCTTGCTCCTCAGTCTCCTGTCCCTTCTGTAAGGAGATGTTGCTTCACATACAGATGGGCTTTGGGTCCCCAATTTGTACTGTCTCTCATTTGTAAGGATATAATCTTTTTTTTTTTTTTTTTGGAGCATCACTGCTCTCCAGTGGTGGGAGTAGGAGGCCCAGCCCCACTGCTGGAATTGAACCTCCATCCCAGTGGGCCGCAGTCCCGCGCACAACCACTACGCCACAGGGGCTCAGCCCAGGATATAATCTTTAGTTCTTTGGTGCCTGATCCCTGATCCCTTTGACACCTCATGGTCACGCAGGCTGGTGTTCTTCTTTCATGTGGGCTTTGTTGCTTCTGAGCTAGATAATCTCTTACTTGCTTTCAAGCCTTTAAGACCTCAGACACTATATCTTTTGATAGCTGGCACCATCAGCTTTCTTCACCACTTTTTGCTTATGCACACATTTGTCTTCACTGATCATGTGGGAAGGTGAGCATCATGGAATACCAATTTAATAGAGCAAAGTGTTCTTGCATTGAGGAAGTACTTGAGTGAAGGTCCAATGCCCATCTTCTGCCTTAAAACTAACCTATAAATATATGCACATAGATCTCTTTCTCCATCATCATACATATATAGTAATCTATGCATATGCCTGCATTTAGACCTCTATAAATATCCTTTGCCTCCCAGTTCTTTCCTCTATTTCCTTTTACTTTCCTCTTACCCCACTATCATGCTCAGCTTTCAATTGGGTTTCAATAATTTCTCTCTGTGACATTACTCTTGATCAATCCCTATCAGCCTCTCACACTCATCTTATGGTTCTGGGTTGGTCACCACCTCCTTTCCCCCACCGCCTATCTAGTTGGTGCAAATGATCCTTGTATTCAGCTGCTAACTGCTCAGATGTTTGAATCTACTCACATGTGCCTTGGAAGAAAGGTCTGACAATCTACTGTACTTCCAAACCATCAGTTATTGAAGAGCCGTATGGATTAGTTCTAGTTTCACAGACATGATGTGGTATGGACTTGATGCCATATGATCATGGAAGCAAATGCACCTACGTATACTCTCTCAAGCTTGCTTTAGATATTTTGTCTTATGATCAAAAAACCTTGGGTTAGGCTCAGTTGTCTAGAGAAAGAAATCCAGTACACTCATTTATATATAAGAAAAACCTTTTACCTAGAAATAATTATATATCAAGAAGCCATCCAGTCCAGTCCATTTAGGAAGCTAGTTCCTAAATCCCTTTCACACTCAAGTAGCCACATGCTGGTGACACAGAATGGTAAATGGGATAGCAGAAGACCACAGGCTAGTGGGTACAGGTTTGCGTACTTCTAAAGGTTTGTGGAAGCATAGCAGAATGCCAACACCTCTTATGGTGTTGCAAAATTCTATGGCTTCTACTTCGGGACTATTTATCACATTTCTGTGCCTTTGTCCTGGACCATTCCATTTGTTAAGAGTCTCATTTCTCTCTTGTATCAGAAAAAAAACCCCAAACTCAAAGCACACTGCCATCGAGTCAATGCTGGCGCATAGCATAGCATCCCCTGGGTTTCTGAGATTATGGCTATATGTAACTAAACTCAGTCTTTGTCCAGCTGAGCTTCTGATGATTTTGAATGCTAACTGCATAGATTATAGACCAGTTTGTGACCACTACTCCCCAGCCCTGAGCGCCTCTTGGACCTTTGCAATTGTTTACTTAATCTCTCTTGGATTCTTTCAACAGACAGGTAGAGAGTACTCACTAATAAGTGTTATCTATGCGAGTCACACCAACCCATCTTTGTTTCTTGTTCTAAATCCATATCTGAGCCCCTGATACCTTTATATACCTGTCTATTTTTAAACTTAGAAAATAATTTTAGTGAAATAATAACCTTTAAAATTACTATTAAGTGTATAATTTAGTGATGTTAATTCTTTCATTATGGGCAACCATTACCACTATTCATTTAAACTGTTTTTTAAAAATTATTCTTAGTGCTCTTTAGTGTTCTTGATACCAAGGAATAAACTTTTGTCTCTATGCATTTACTTATTGTAGATATGTCATATAAATTCAGTCATACAGTATTTGTCCTTTTGTTTCTTTCTAACTTACTTCCTTCAGTGTAATATTTTAATGGTTCATCCATGTCATAGCATATATTAGAATGCCATTTTTCTTAATGACTCAATATTATTTCTTTGCAAAGGTGTGCCACATTTTATTATTCATTCATTTACAGATGGACAGTTCTTTTTTTCCATCTTTGGCTATGTAAATGATGCTGCAACAGACATGGTGTATCTGTTGAGTTCCTGCTTTCAAATCTCTTGAGTATCTGAGTAAGAAATTTCTGAGTCATATGGTAATTCTAAATTTACCTTTTTGAGGTACTGACAAAATCTTTTCTAGAGAGAGTGTCCCATTTCTACAATCCCATTAGCAGTGAATACCATCACAGTTAACAACATCCAATAGCATCAAAGTAACAGCATCCAACATGTTATTGACTAACTCATGGCCACCCATATACAACACAGTAGAATAAAGCATTGCTTAGTCCTTCAGTCTTGTACTATCTTCATGATGGTTGATAAGGTTGGACTCATCTTCCAACAATATATTAAATAATACTGTGTTATGAGCTATAAAATTTTCTTTTGGGGGCTGAGCTCCAGTGGCGTAGTGGTTGTGTGCAGGATGACAGCCCACAGGGTTGGCGGTTCAAATCCAACAGCAGTTCTCCAGGAGCAAGGCTGGGCTGCCTACTGTCACCAGGCCCCCGCCCCCCCCCAAATTTTTTTTTCTTTTAAAAATGTTTAATGAAAATATACATTAAAGTTTGACAGTCTCTACTTTACAATTCAGTAATACTGGTTACATTTTTCAGGTTGTGCACCAATTCTTGACATCCTTTTTAAAATTATTCCACTACCACTAATATATATTCACTGCTCTTTAAGATTCTCATCTAACCATTTGAGTTGCTGTTATCAATTTAATAGATAATTCTTTACAAGAACACAGGGTTCAAGCCAAACATTCTTTACAAAGTAAAATCTTATTTTACTTTAAAATTTAAAGGTTATTTTAAGGTTTAAGGATCACTTCTAGGCAAAAGTTTCAGTAGATTATCTACCTAAGTGGATTCAGAATTCTTTAAAAGCCAGTCAGCAATTTTATTGTGGTCATTTAGAGGTGCCAAATAGGTGGTAAAAGAAATACTTTTATAAAGTGATCTTATTTCAGACTGAGCCTCGGTGGCATAGTGGTTGTGCGCGGGACTGCGGCTCACTGGGTTGGAGGTTCAAATCCAGCAGCAAGACTCCTACTCCCACCACCAGAGGGCAGTGATGCCCCAAACTCCCTCCCCGCTAAAAAAAGTAATCTTATTTCACTGCAATTTCCAGCTGAAAAGGTCTCTCATCCTATCCTGTCCCTCAATTGTCATGAACAGTCACAGGTCACTTGTCAAAATGCAGCCTTTGTTTCACTCTGTCCTACAGGTTTGGAGAAACTTGCTAGGAAGTCGCTTCAAATTTTTCTTCACTATTTTTGGCAATTTTGGTCCTCCTACAGCCTATAATCTCCAGGTGGAGACCCGAGTCTTAGTAAAGCAATGATTTCTTCTTGTGTGTGTTCATCTGGACCAACAGTTCTCAACCTGTGAGGAGACCTCTTTGGTTGGACAAATGAATCTTTCAGTAGTGTTACCCCAAACCATCAAAAAACACATAAATATTCCACAGTATACAATTAGATATTGTTTTGTGATTAATCACTATGCTCTAAATATACTTAATTATGTTCAATTTGTAACAATGAAAATACATCCTGTATATCAGATATTTGCACTATGATTCATAGCAGTAGCAAAATTACAGTTATGAGTAGCAACAAAAATAATTTTATGGTTGGGGGGGGTCACCACAGCATGAAGGTTGAGACCCACTGCTCTAGACATCTGGGTATTTTTAGGGGTTGAGGAAGCTCTTTTACAATATTTTTCAGAATATCATCTGGAATCTCCTCATCTGAAAAAAGATACAGCCTTTGCATCAGAGTTCTTCTCTGGAGGTTTTTCAGCAGTGTGTTAGTCCATGTAGACTAGAGAAACAAATTTCATAGACATGCATATAGATATAAGGAAAAGGTTTATATACAAGAGGAACAGGACATTGAGCTCAGTACAGTACAAAATCATAAATCTGATATTAACCCATAGGCCCAAAATCAATCTATAAAGTCTCCTTCCGACTCAATGAAGTCACAGGTCAGTGGGTGCAGAATCTTGGTGCTGGCAGGGGTCTCCACATGACTCCTGGCTTCCAGGGCTCAGGGTTCATCAACAGCAGAGGCAACTCATTGTTGGCAGAGGTCTGCATGTGGCTGCCCAAGCTTCAGAGGTCTAGCTCCATCAGGGCAAAGCCGTGTGGTCTCTCCACCGGTTTCTCCAGCTTCTCGAACGCTGCCATCATGTCTTGTCCGTGATTCATCGTCTCTCTCACTAACTCCCAACAACTGGGGGAGATAGTTTCTCGTCTTCACGGGGGAAATATTGTGAGATTTCCCAGAAGTCTTAGGAGAAAGCCATGCCCACATATAGGCCTCATTGGCTACTCAATGGCTATCTCCAGATTAACAGACTAGCCTCCACCTCTACATTTCAATCATAAAATTAACATAAGCACATGACTGCCACAAGCAGTATACCATAAATAGCTAGTTTCACGATTGCTACTAGATCCTTCCAGTGAAGTTGGGTAGCTGTGACTTGTTTAAATTTACCCAGGTAGCCAGTATGTATGAGAGGAATATAGTTTTTTTTTCCATTTGTTCCCAGAAAATATGATATGTCTTGTGTTCATTATGACAATGTGATCCCTGTAGTCGCTCAGATGATGGTACAATCATTGAAGTCAGTTTGCCTGGGGGCTGCGACTTCTGGTCTAAGAGATACCATATTTGAGCAAAAGTGGCTCATTGTTAGGGAGCCTTGGAAAAGCTCCGCATATTTTCCCATGAGCAGAACTGACTTTCTTTTCCAGACATTCTTAATTACATAAAAATTTGAAGTTATGGTACACATTTCCCCTTTTTGATCAATGCTCTTTTACAAAATCTTTGCTTAAAGAGTTTAGTACTGGTATTCAGGCACCATCAAGTTCTTTTGGTCTCTGGGCAAAGTAAATAGTTGTTCATGGAAGCCATAAGGTTTTCACTGGTTATTTTTGTTTGTTTGTTTGTTTTTGGGGGGAGGCATCACTGCCCTCTGGTGTGGGAGTAGGAGGTTCAACCTTTTCTCCTGTAGAGCTGCTGCTGGATTTGAATCTCCATCCCAGTGGGCGGCAGTCCCATGCACAACCACTACGCCACAGGGGCTCAGCCCTCATTGGTTATTTTTTAGAAATAGATTGCTAGTCCTTTCTTAGCAGGAGGATGACATATATATTTATTTTTATCCCCATAGTATTTTTTGCATGTAATTTACCAACAGAATTCAGAATTCACCCTTCTTGAAGCAATTACATTTCCCAACTTGCTTCTTAATTTTTTCTTTCAGATTCCCTATTTCTCAAATGATAAACTTCAGAGTCATCTTTGATCTACCCCTTGTTCACCAATTCCCGTGTTCAATCTTTCAGCCAGATCTACTGATTTAGCTTCAATATACATTTTGAATCCAGTCACATCTCTTGTTCTCTATCTGGTTCAAATATAAGTACTGTTACTCACCTCCTTTGTGAACTTGAGGAGTTAGTTCCAGTTCATCTTGGTGTTAAATAAAAAACAAGCCGTTTAAAAAGAAAAATAATATCTTACAACTTCTTAAAGAATGACTTGAACTATTAAAAGCCACAATCTGAAGGACTGAGTGGATGCATATACATCCCCCCCACACACAAAAAAACACACCCCAAACTCCAATTTTTTTCAAAGCTATGTATTTAATTTTTTTAATAAACCAACTTTCTAGCATTCAAGTACTCTCTATTACACTTAATACATTTGTCAAATTTGCAATTCTATTCTTGGAAACATTTTTTCCCTTTTACTTTTTAAAATTTTATTTTATTGGAGACTCTTACAGCTCTTATCACAATCCATACATATATCCATTGTGCCAAAGACAGCTGTACATTTGCTATCATATTTTCCAAATAATTTTTTCCTACTTAGCTTTTGATATTAGCTCATTTTCCCCTCCCTTCCCCATGTTCCCTTGATAATATGCATATATATTTATATATATATATATTTCATGTCTTACACTGCTGTCTCTTTTCACCATTTTCTGCTGCCCATCCCCCTGGGAGGAGGGCCACACATTGATTATTGTGATTGGTTCCCCCTTACCCACCCCACCCTCCACTTTGCTTACCCTTCCAGTATCGCTGCACCCCTAATTGGTCCTGAGAAGCTTATCCTTTCTGGATTTTCTGTGTTGTGAGCTCTTATCTGTACCAGTATACATGTTCTGGTCTATCCAGATTTATAAGATAGAATTTGGGTCATGATGGTGTGTGTGGAAGAGAGCATTAAAGGACTAAAGGAAGGTTGTAGGTTTCGTCCATGCTTTCCTGCACCCAGAATGGCTCATCTCTTTCTTGTGGCCCTCCTGACAGGGGTTATCCAATTGGCTACTGATGAGCTTTGGTTCGCCACTCTGCCCTCTCCCTCATCTCCATTGATATTTTGTTTTGTTTGTTTTGTTTTGAGTCTTTGATGCCTGATACCTGATCCCATTGATACCTCATGATCACACAGGTTGGTGTGCCTCTTTCATGTGGGCTTTGTTGCTTCTCAGTTAGATGGCTGCTTGTTTATCTTTAAGTTATTGATAACTGGACACCATCAGCTTTCTTCACCATGTTTGCTCATGCACCCATTTTGTCTTCAGTGATTGTGTCAGGAAGGGAAGCATCACAGAATGCCGGGTTGTTAGAAGAAAGTGTTCTTGCATCAAGGGAGTACTTGAGTGGAGTCCTAGTGTCCATCTGCTGCTGCAATACTTTTAAAATAAATATATGTACACAAATCTATTCTCCTATCATTATACTTACACACACACACACACACACACACACACACCCTGTATATACTTGAGTTAAGCCAACCTGAATATCAGCGGAGGCACCTAATTTTACCACAAAACTGCATCAAAAATGTGCTGAAAACCTCTGCTTATACACAAGTATATATGGTAAATGTGTTTACATATATACATGCTTATATTTAGATCTCTATAATGTCCTTTGCCTCCCAGTTCTTTCTTCTTTTCCTTTTTCTTTCCTCCTATCCTACTGTCATGTTCAACCTTCATTTGGACATTGCTAATTCCTCTTGGCTATGCTACCCTTGATTGAGGTGCCCCCCAACCCCCACCAAGTTTCCTATGCCCTCCTCACCATCAATTATAGATCACTTATCCTTCACTTGTCCCTGGGTTTTCTGGCATTCTCCTCCTTTTCCCTACCTCCCCATCTTCCATATCCCCTCCCCCCAGAACCATCAGTCCCAGCTTGTTCATCCCATCTAGCTTGTTTAGATAGATGGACATAGACAATAAAAAGTGAAAAAACAGAGCAATACATAATGAAGAAAAAAGACAAAAATAAATCACCAACAGCTAGTACAAAAAAGCAAAAAATTAAAGAATAAAAAACCAACAGCAAAGCCAGAAAAACCCTCAAACAGTTCCAGGTCTGGCTTTTGACCTTTCTGAGTGTTTTCCAGTTGAATCCGCTGGGGTGCAACGTCCTGGCCCCAAAGTCCACCTTTGGCATTCCTCCGGGATTTCATTGTTTTGGAAACATTTTTCAAGCTCATCTGTTTGATGGACTACAGCACCTCAGTCCTTTTTTCTTCACCTCTTTCATGTCGTCAAATAGCTTCCCTTTCATGTCCCTCTTCGTTCTCAGAAACAAAAAGCCATGTGGAGCAAGGTCAGGTAATAAGGTGTCTGGGACAAGGGAAGCATGCTGTTTCTTGCCCCAAACTGGTGCACTGAGAAGACTATGTGAGCAGGTGTATTGTTGTGGTTGCAAAATCAATCCCCCGTCTGCCACAAACCAGGTTTTTTTTGGTAGCACATTGTTACACAATCTTTTCAGAACCTCTAACTAGAAAGCCTGATTAACATTGTGCACTATCCACCTCACATCAAAAAACAAAGCACGTGAGCATTTTTTTGGAGGGGGGACCCTCTCATATATACTGCTACTACCGTATGCTATGCTAGGGTGACCCTATGCTAGGTCTCCATCATCTCTTGATTGGTCAACTGTGTTGGCTTCCTGTTTCCCAGTTTTCCCTCTTCCCCCTTCCAGCTCATGCTTCATAGAGCTGAGTAAGCAAGTAAGGTATATCTATTTTTAAGCTTTTTTATCTTTCCCAATGTGATTTACTTTCATGGAAGAGAAGATGGACAGTTGCAAGATTCTAAGTGGGGGACATTTTAAAAAGTAGCAGAGTACTTTAGGTTTTCCCAATGATAGAAAGTCTTTACTGCTATTTACTTGGTGAGGGCAATAATGGGCTTGTCTTATATCTACATGACTTCCAAATACTCTATCACATTGAGAAATCCAATGATGTCTTCATATGTAATAGGACTTTAAGATGGAAGCTATATTTTTGAGATATTTGTCATCCAGAGAAGAATATACCTAACCCATTTATGAGAATATTTCCCCATTTTCTTCATTCCCAGACCTATGCTTCATCTTCGAATGTGATCTGTTTCCATTAATGCTGCTGGTGTCAGTTATTACCAAGTTGACTCCAACTCAAGGAACTGCTCTATGGAAATTTCAAGACTGTGACCTTTTAGAAGCAAATCTTTGAGTCTGTCACTTAATGTGTATTTGAAGGGTCAAACCATTAAGTTGTTAAGTGCTTAGCTGATGGCATCACCCAGCGACTTGGATTAATGTTATTCCTCCCTTCCCCTTAAAAAATTCATATACATACGAGTCAGGTTTGTTCTTCATTTTCTTGACACTATTTTTAGTTGTAGTATCTGCTAACCCTTCTGCCCTTTCATTTTCTTCTTACAGTGGCCTGAAAGTTGCTTCATGGTCTGCATGGTCTTTACTCTTCATGGCCTACGTCTGATTTCTGCCCTCCTATTTGCTCTGCTGGCATTTAAACTCCTTCTAGGCAAAAATTATTGTTTTTATTGTTCACTAAGATCTCAACTGTCTAAAAGTATCTGCCATATAACAGGGGCTCAACAAACATTTTTTGGAATCTTACCTATTTCTCCATTGCTGATTTTCCTGCTGCAGGAACGCAAGCCATATGATGGCAGAGTTCCTTCCTGTTTGTCTTGCTGACTATTGTATCCCAAACCCACAGAACAGTGCCTGGTGTACAGTAATTTCTCAACAAGTTGTTTGCTTGCTTTTTCCTCAAAGAAAGGACTGAATATCTACTGTGAAATATTAGTACATTTATTTGCACAATTCTGAATTAGTGAACCCATATGCATACAGATGGCAGAGTTTCTACCGCCACTCGTGGGCAGCCATCTATGGTGGATGTGTTTTGCTATACAAAAAGCAGAGACTGTTCGTGTGAGTGGGACTTTATGTAAGCAGCATGTAGGTCATGCTCACCCCAAAGTTACAATCATATAGTAACTCAAACGCAGTCATTTTGAATCATCATTTTTTGGTGTGTGCGCAGCTCGCCCTCACTACACAAACTCAGAACAAGAAAATTCGTTTTTCTAGTTATTTGTAGTATTTCGAACTGTCGTTGATTTTTTGGCAAAAATGGCAGGAGAAAGGCAATTCAGCGTACCAGAGCCCTTTCTGTTCTTTAAGTATAGAATCATGCTGCCAATAGCATACATAAGCCACCCTGCTTTTCATGTCTGTTCAAAGGCATTCATATCTTTATATGCCTGTGTGCACATGTAGGGAAGCTAAGACCATTCTCTGTGATTGTTTGGACTGTTAATCTCTCCTGTGTTTCCTCAATATTCTCAAAGACAGTTTCTGGCACCAAAGGGAAAATGGAGATGTTGAGATGCAATTTTGTCTCCCAATTGGACTTGATTAAATGGGGACTGTTCTAATCAAAAGTCTGAATCCTGGGGGAGTGCAGTGCTGTTAACAGGTTTGAGAATATTTGAGACGAAGGAGGAAGGGTACTAAAGTTAAGGCAGAGAAAGAACCAGGCAAGAAAATAATTGTAGTAAAGCTTATTAAGGCATAAAATTAGGTGAACAAATTGCTTCACAGATAGTGCTAGGCTTAATGCTAGACTGGCAAAGGAAATGGAAGAAAGCGCCTTGAAAACATTATTTCTTATTATTTTAATAAATTGTGTGGGAATCATAGTAGTGCAATCTGTTAGCCAGAAACAATTGCCAGCTGGTGTCATCATGGAGAAACTCATGTAAACTGAAAGCAAACATGTTTTTTTTTGTCTTTTTACCTGAATAGTATTCATTTTTAGAAAGTTTCTATTCGTTTCTGCCTGAACATGGGATCACAGATAAGGGAGGCTGCTTATTGCCTTTGATTTAAGAGCTTTGACTAGGGTCACATCAAGTTCCACAACTGTGATAGTGAGAACACACCTGGAAGAGAGGGTGTTTACACAACCACAATTACCAGTTAATATAAATACATGTTTTGCGTACATGTCTGGGTTATCTGAGAAACTGCCTTAATTCCATGCCTGGCTTTCCTTGTGGTTGCCTCAAGGAATGGTGGAACCCCATGAGATATTTTGCAGGGATACTGTTCTTTGGGAAAGGGCCCACAGTGTGTTTATGTGCAGAAACAAAGGTCCCTGGGTGGTATAATGGGCTGCTCATTGAGCTGCTGACTACAAGGCTAGCAACTGGAGCCTACCAGCTGCTCTTCAGAAGAAAGGTGACTCTGATCTGCAAAGAGGAATAGCATCAGAAACCCAAATGGGCCATTCTACTCTGTATGGAGGGTCAGGATGAGCCAAGGTCGACAGAGATGCACTGAGTTGACATTCTGTGGGCAACAGCTGTTTAACATTTTCCTTAGAATTTCCCCTAAAGGATCAGTCTAACAATGAAATAACTATCCAGAGGTGGTTTTGCTCTCTCTCTTTTTCCTAGCAGTCGAGCTGGTGCAGTGGGTTAATCTTATGGCTATTTGCTGTCGGGTTGGCAGTTCAAACTCAACAGCTATTCTAACACCTAGCTTTCTAACACCTATTAGAAAGATGAGGCTATCCTGTAAAGATCTGGAGACTCACATACTAGAAGTCAAAATGTTGCAGGATGTAGAAATTGCTCAGCTGTGCCTTGAAAACAAGAGGTGAGGGAAAATAATGTAATTGTCCTACTGAGAGTCCACATAGCCTTCCGTCTCTTGACTGAAAGGGAGGAAGTTATGGGCTCTGTTTTTTGATGTTCACTGGATTTTGATGTTCGTGGTGACTTGAATGCATCTTAGGGATGCTTGTGGTTCCCTGCTTTCACCTAACTTTCTTGAGTCGGAGTTCTCATCTCTGAAATGGGAGACTCATCCCATCTTTGTAGAGCATTATTCTGAGGAGCAAAGGAGATCATAGGCAGCGAAGCACATTCCACTACACAAATTACCACAAGCACAAAGGTCGTCCATCTGAGTCGCTAACAAGGTTCTACTTACTCATGGAATACTACAGGATTTCATAGAAATGAGAGACTTAGGATAAAGACATAGAAAAGGAATAGTAAATTTTTTGTTTGGTGAGGAGTCCTGGTGGCTGTGGACTGGGCTACAACCACAAGGTTAGAGGTTCAAAACTACCAGCTGCTCCACAAGAGTAGAGACAGATTGATTAATTATAGTTCCAGAATCCCACAGATGCACTTCTACCCAGCCCCCCCCCCCCTTATAGGATCATTATGAGTCAGAATTGACTCAATGGCAATGAGTTTGGTTTGGAAGGCAA
Organism: Nesogale talazaci; assembly: GCA_004026705.1. Lineage (NCBI taxonomy): Eukaryota > Metazoa > Chordata > Mammalia > Afrosoricida > Tenrecidae > Nesogale > Nesogale talazaci. Next base: position 29,810 of record PVJH01000933.1, read on the forward strand.
AGGTCTGTTGTGATTTGTGCCTTAATAAGTAACACCACCAAATGCATTAAAAATTGTTGGAGTTTGTTGTTGTTCTATTATAATTTCTTGCTTTGGAAAGCAGTGTCATGCCATTAATAGGATTTTAAACTTAAGTGAGAGAGGAGAAAAAATAGAATCAAATAAGCCTTAAAGAAGGTGATTCATCTTACCCAACACCTCTTTTACTAACAATATAGGCTCAAAAAGTATCAGGAAAAGCACTGTTGTCTTTGCTGATGCCAATAGAATGCTAACTGTATAGTTGGAAAGAGAGGAAAGGAAGCAAAGGGGGAAGCTTTGTTTAGAAGAATATAATTTACCTCTAACAATAAAAATGATTCCTATGAGCAGATTTAGCATCCCTGAAAGAGACCCAGCTCTTACTTGGTATGTTGCTTAGGGGATGGATTGGTAAAGGACAGGAAGCCAGTCAAATGTCTTTGAAAGAGGCCATATTGCAGCTGTTATGTTGGCATGGGACACCAGGTATGGTGGCCTGGGACTGGCAGGTGAGCCCCCCGGGGGCTCACACCAGGGACTCACACCGCATTGTTCTTCACGGTCAGCACACTTTCACTCTCTACTTGGAATATAGGTCAGTCAAGTTAAGGAATTGTAGAGTGACTGTTAACTCCAATTTGATGGACCATTTATTATCTGAAAAATTAGATTTTGCAATTTAGCAAATATTTGATTCTCGGGTGAATGTAAAATTTAAGTGCTTCAAAGTTTGCAAAAAACATTTGCGCACCAGCAGGAGTTTGCTTAACTGATGAAAACGAGGCACGCACAGATCTTCCCCACTGAGGGGAGCTCGCACACGTAGGAGCTCAGAGCACATGAGCAGAATGCATTCGAGGAGGTGACCCCTGAACTCCTCTTACCCTTTACGTACCGCAGGGTTTAGAAAGTGGTTGGTGGGCTGGGCTCTTGAGCGCTGAAAGGAAAGAGGGGTGCCTAAGCATAGGGCCTGGCACACGGTGGGCCCTGGATGGGAAACCGATGGATGGATGCTGGTTGAATAAAGTTGTAGGGTTGAACAAATCGAGTTTGTAGTTCAGAAAGGGTCGGGAAAACACACACACACACACACACACACACACACACACACACACACACAGCAAAAGCCAAACCCAAACTTGCGCCTCAGCCCAGAGGTCTTGAATGGATACCACAAACAATCTGGAGGCATTTTCCTCTGCAGAGCAGGGGCCACCCCATTCAGGTGACGGCTGGTGTCCATGGTCCTGTGCAGGTGTTAGCTCCGGATTGAGGCCAGCTGGGCTTCTGTCCCTTTTCAGATCCAGAAACCCGCCTGTCTATCAGTCTCGGATCAGCGTCAGCCACTGTCTCCTCCAGCCTCTTCCCACGTCACCGTCTGCTTTAGCCCCCATCCCTCCCCGTCTCAAAGGACGGGATTCCCACCCCCCAGCTGCGGGGTCCAAGCCCCGCAGAGCGGCCGACTCCTCCCCTGGAAACTCCTCCGGGACTGGCGAGGGCTTTGGCGCATGCTCCGTACCTAGGGCAGGTTTGTGCTGCGGGTAGCTGGGCTCGCGGCGCACCGGCGGGCGGGTAGCGGCGGCGGCGCCAGCCCGGGAGCGCGAGAGTGCCCGCGAGCCTGCGCCTGGGCGGACCGACCCGGGCGCCCGCGCCACTCGTCCCTAGCCGCGGCTCCGCGCCGGCGCCTCGCCCGCGCCTCGCCCGCTCCCGCGCCGGGGCTGCCGGGCAAACTTGCGGCGGGCGCCGTCTGCCCTCGCGGCTCCCGCGCCCCCGACCTGCGGGCCCGGGCGCCGGCCGCGCGGGCGCACGGGGCCGGGCGGGGGTGGTCCGCGGCCGGCGGCGGGCGGGGGCCCAGGGGCCGGGCTCGCGCCCTCGCCCTTCTTCGGCGCCCTGCTGCCCCTGGCCGAGCCGCGGCGCCCGGGCGCGCAGATGCTCGGCTCCTCCGCCGCCGCGGGCTGGTCCGGGACCCGAGCGCCGCTCGCCAGCGCCTGAGAGCCCGGGGAGCGGCGGCCGCGTGCTGGGCGCCGTGTGACAGCGCCGCGCGGCGCCCAGGCGGGAGCCCGGAGCCGGTCGAGCGGGGCGCCCCGGGGAGCGCGGGGCGCCCCACACCGCCGCCGCCGCGCGCGTCTGCGCCCGCGCCCGCCTCCCCGCGCCCCTCGCAGGCCCGGCCGAGCAAGCCCCGGAGCGCCGCGGCGCCGCCAGCCAGCTGCACCTCTCGGCGGCCGGGGCATGGAGGAGCGGCGGGCTCCTAGCCGCGCCCCGGAGTCCCCGAAACTTCCCAGCGCGCGCCGGTCCGCGCCGCCGCCGCCGCCGCCGCCGCCGCCGCCGCGCCCGTCGGCCTGAGAGCGGGACCATGGATGACAGGTTCAACAAGTGGCTGCTGACGCCCGTGCTCACCCTCCTCTTCGTGGTCATCATGTACCAGTACGTGTCCCCCTCGTGCACCAGCTCCTGCACCAACTTCGGGGAGCAGCCCCGCGCCGGGGAGGCCGGCCCGCCCGCCGCTGCCCTCTCCGGCCCCGCCCGCCGGGCCCCGGCGCCGCGGGAGGAGTGGGAGCGGCGACCCCAGCTGCCCGCGCCGCCCCGGGGGCCGCCCGAGGAGCCTCGCGGGCGTCTGGCGCCCGAGGAGGAGGAAGAGGAGCTCGGGGAGCTAGAGGAAGAGGAGGAAGAGGAGGAGGAGGAGGAGGAGGAGGAGGAGGAGGAGCCGGACCCCGAGGCCCCGGAGAACGGCTCCCTGCCCCGCTTCGTGCCTCGCTTCAACTTCACGCTGAAGGACCTGACCCGCTTCGTGGATTTCAACATCAAGGGGCGCGACGTGATCGTGTTCCTGCACATCCAGAAGACCGGGGGCACTACCTTCGGCCGCCACCTGGTGAAGAACATCCGGCTGGAGCAGCCGTGTAGCTGCAAAGCGGGCCAGAAGAAGTGCACCTGCCACCGGCCCGGCAAGAAGGAGACTTGGCTCTTCTCCCGCTTCTCCACCGGCTGGAGTTGCGGGCTGCATGCCGACTGGACGGAGCTCACCAACTGCGTTCCAGCCATCATGGAGAAGAAGGACTGTCCGCGCAACCACAGCCACACCAGGTACTGTTCTTGCCTCTTCTCGCTGCCCGCCACCCCCCTGTCCCCTTCCCTGAGTCGGGACCCTAGGGCAGCCCTTGCCCCCAGGGCATCCATATATTTCTCGGACTTTTCCCAGTGGTTGAGTGGGGCGGAAGCTTTGGAGAGGGCTAAGAAACCCTTGCAGACAGCTGCGCTCTTGGGCTTGCGCCTGCCCCAGGCCCCATGGTTTTCTCCCACCCCCTTACACCTGCAAAGCTGCCCACGGCCATGGCCTCTGTTTCTTTCCTGGTGCCCAGCACAGGGTTGCATCCCTCCAAATTGACCACCCCCAAGCCACATGGTGCCACAGTGGGGTGGCCCGGTTGGTGTCGCTCATTGTCTTGCCAAACTCACAGTGTCACCCTTGGCCTGCGTGCACCCACCACCTCCCGAACTGGTCCATTCAGAATCCTTAGAAATGTTTATTATTATAAATTTTAATCATAGCATAATATGTGATATCGTTGTAAATGGATCAAAGTTATGTAAAGCAGATTATATGACTATTAACAAAAACTTTAAACACTTCATAGAATTACATTACTAATGATAACCTTATTAGTAACTGAGCAAAGCCTTTTAAAAACGGCTGTTGTTGCTTGCAATTATTGATATAGGTTCACCAATACTGCTTATACAATATATTATAGCTAAAACATCACAAAATTTAACAAAACTAGTGAATGTAAAAACATACACCAGCAAAGAAAGCAACAGCGAATGCTTATGGTGTGTGCAGATGACATCACGTGACTCGAAGCGTCGTTCTAACTGAGTAATAATGACAAATCTGCCCAGAGTGCTTTAGAAGATTCAGAAAGTAAACTAGCATAGAGTTTAGCATTATAAGTAAAGTGATATACCTAATCTGGGCTCATGGAAATTTTTTGCTATGACTAACCACAGGGATGTTTTCATTAAAAATTAATAAATTTCTGATGAAACTGCACACAAATTTTATACAAAGTCGTTTGCTGTAAGCCACCCCACCCCTAGTGGCACCTGGTGCAATATCTCTGGAGTGTCCTTTGGTGGCCTGGAGAAGAGGAACTAAATGAGACCAGTCAGTTGCATCTTGACAACGCTTGGGGTGTGGCTGATAGCAGGCAAGAGGATCTGGGAAAAGAGAGTGAGTGCAGGAGTTTTCTCAGCACAGTGAAGTCAGAAATCAGGCTAAGCCCTCGAGAGGTGGCTCATGGATGGGTGCTTGCTAACTCCGGAAACTGGCCTCTTGATGTTGCTTTGAAGACACATGCTCACATTTCTGGTCTACCTAGATAACCCTGGATAACTCTGAAGATGGTCTTTGTTGTTGGGCAGTGCCAGGATTTGGACTCTTGCTTTTCTGAGCAAGATGTCCGTTCTTCCCCTAGGCCCTTCCATCAACTCATTCAGGAGGTGTCTTTTAAAGACTTACCATGTGCCTGGTATGTGCTAGATCTGAAATGGATATAAAGCTATACGAAGTATCTCTTTTCTTTTTAGCTTGACAAATGGACTTTCTCTTACCTCCTCCCCTTTTTGAAGTAGTAATGCTGCTGAGAATTAGACTTACTGCTAAGAATTAGGGAAATTTGAAATCTTAATAGCCAGTGAAACTGCTTACATTATTCACATCCTTTGAGAGAGACATAAACTTAAGACTTGGGCTGAATGTTCTTTCTGCCCATTACATTTTGAAAATTAATCTGACATACTTGCTCCAGGGACTAAAACATTAAAAGCTTGGAACACTAGTTTATTGAAGTTTTTATCTCAAAGGTTTCCAACAATTTGGAGTAAGGTAATAGTAATTTTAAAACTCATGCTCAATATGTTGATATCATAGTTTTTGCATTTGACATTATAGAAAGGCTCCATTTACTGGAAGCCACCCAGATTCTAGAATTCACTGCGACTGAAGTATCTAATTCTACTTCATTTCTCCAAGAATGAACAAAATCTCATTATGTGATTTTTAACTCTGGTAGTTTTTCAAATACATTATTTCCTCTCTGCTCCTTTCCATTTCATAGAAATTGGTAAGGTTAGGAAGCTAGTTGGAGTTGGAATACCAGCCTCAGGCAGCTTCTTCAGTCTTTATTAAAGGCTATTTATTATTTTTTTGCTTTCAAGGAGCTCTGGTGGTGCAGTAGTTAAGGCTCTTTGTTGCTAACCCAGAAAGTCACCCCCCTTGAACCCAGTTCTCTGCTCCACAAGAGAAAGATGTGGCAGTCTGCTTCTGTAGAGGTTTACACCTCGAGCCTGATGGACGCCAGTTCTACTCTGTCCCATGGGGCCACTGTGGTTCAAATGCAGTGAGTTTGGTTTGGTTTTGATTTGATTTTAAAGATTTTTTTTTTACTCTGTTTTACTTTAGACTCTGCCAGTCTTGTTTTAGCTTAAAATGTAGTCTTTGGATCAAGTATAACTTCCTAAGAAATAAAAGACAATCTGTTGTATATTTCATATGTTCTTTGTAGTTAGACTTTTGCATCTTAACTGCTGAATGATCACCTCTTCCAAATTTACATGTACCTTCACACCGACTATATTGATTAGATATATCAATTGATCATTATTTTTTAAACTTCTAAAGATGCTTCAGTGGGGAAAGATAGCGGTCAGCATTGTTTTCTACTAATGTACATGTAAATTTTAGAGAATAGATGAAGATTTGGGGGAATTAGTGTAGGACACTTGGATTCTAAAAATAATTCCAGTTTTCTTAGTGATGAAATTAGCTACTGCTGTTTCAGGCCCTGCCTAAGGCTTCACTTCCACAGGAAATGTCCAATATCTCGCTACTTTGTGCACAGAAAAGTCCAATATTGGCTACTTAAACATATGATTTCTAGTGCACAAACTCCTTTCTTTGTTTAGTTATAAACTATGAGCATTTTTCAACTTGAATTACAAGTTGGCTTAAAACTTTTCTTTGTGGCGATTATTTTTTACACTGCACTTTAAAATCCCCTCTTCTTTTCCTTCTTACCTTCTTCCCTGTTTCCAACAATTCTCACTTCTTTTCCTTTTTTAGATATGGTAGGAAGGAAGAGTTCTGGCTAATGCAAGATGTTCTGTATCAAAAGCTATATGAAAAAAGTTGAAGGAAGGTTAACAGTAGCATCTTCCCAGCTGAGAAGATTGAATTAGTTGTCTGTCACTGTAATGTGTATGTATAGCATTCTACAGCCAACTAGATTAGCCTGGATGATGGCGGGTGCATTTCTACAATGCAAAATGGCAGATAATCTATTGCTCCATAATGGGAACAAGGTTCTTTTTCAGATAGGGCTGACTCTCAGAAAACGATGATGGGCAGGCAGTTCCCATGTTACTAAAGTCTGATGATAGTACAACCTGTAGTTAGGAACCAATCCCTATAAAGTCTTTTATATTGAAATTTTTGAAGTACATATACTGGTTTGTATAACTATTGAGGGATACTCTTCGAGGCCTCTCAAACTAGTATTGGATTATTACATTATAGATGTTTTAATGTACCTGTAAGTACTTTTTTAGTGCATTTAATGCATACAATGATATGCCATATACTATGAAAAACATTTGACTAAATGATGTTAGCTACAAACCATGCATATCTGCTTCAATTTATGTACAAATCTGACTGAAAGACAGATTGAAGAATTGAATTTGTTCATGATCTGGGTATTGCCTGCAGATCACATTATTTTCATTGGCTTTCATGCTGTTCCTCCCTCTCCGTTTATCTTAGGGATCAGTACTCACATGGATCACTTACTGAATCGTGGTGTCAGACAGACAGAGGTTATGTACCTCTTCTATGTGTAACATTGCGTGATCCTGCAGTGTAATTTAGTGAAAATGAGCCACCATCATGTATGGTGATGCCATTGTGTGGCTATTTGCACTAACACAGAAATCCTAAGTTCCAGACAGAAGCAGGGATGGGAAACCATGGGAATCTGTTACTACAGGGGGCAGTGTGTGGTTCACCTGTGGGAGATCAGGGAATATCATTGTTTGTACATTTTACTGATAAGCAAAGTTGCTAGGATAGTAAGAGAGGAGATGGCAACATGCAAGGGCCCAGCTTCCGAAAGTTGGAAGGTAATTCTGAAATCAGAATCTAGGGAGAGTTGAGGGAACCGTTGTGTGGGCACTTTGACCCCAAGAAGAGGCATGGCTCTCAGAGTGGAGTTTGTACACTGCCCAGGTGGTGTGTTTCATATAGGAGTCCCTGGGCAGCTGGCAGGAAGATTGCAGACCCCAGTGACCTATTTTTATCACATCACTGCGGACATCTTTACATTGTTTTCATTTTGCTTTTTTCCAATTATTTCTTTGAATACCCTTTTCATTCTCTTTATGCTTTTTTCTTTATTACTGTTATGGCTTTCCTCTTTGTCTGCATGTCCAGATCTTTAGGACACTTCTTTTTACAATTTCCAAATATGAATAAAATCAAACAGCATTTTATGCCCCCCCCCGAAAAGACCAAAAAATGAAGCAAAACAAAACTCAAACTCTCAAGCCTCCACCACCACCTCCAAAATTCATCTCAGCATTTTACATGGCAATGGGAGATATATGCACCCTTAAAAATATGGTTATTTTTCTAATAATTCTCCTGCAGATTAGCATCTTCATTTTGGTATTTACTACTTTGCTTACTTTTTTTGTCTTTGTAATCCTTAGGTTTTATTCACTGCAATCAATAGTTATGCATATATACATACATACATACACACACATATATATATAGGGATAAGGTTAAAAAATAAACCCTTCATTCCCTTTCGCACTATTGGAGGGCATACCTCATGCACTAAGCTCACAAAGACAAGAGTCACATCTTCAACGTACATTAGCAATAAAGCAAATGTTAAGCAAAAGAATCACTGTTAGCAGTCCAGGGTAGATGCTGTGTCAGCATCTTGCAAGGAAGATCAGCATCTTCAAGGAAACGTATTGGTTCTGGAGGGTGTGGTCAGTGGCATGTCCTTTAAGGAGTGAAGGTTGGGACTGTGCTTCTTGACTTCAGGAACTCAATTGCAAGGAGAAGCAAAGGTGGATGATCTCAAGGTGAGGGAGTGATGTCTTGCCATCTCCTTCTGCTGCTTGTAAGTCAGTGCTTACCTTACTTTTTATGAAAAGTACAGCAGGAGTGGCTGAATTATTGACAATATATCAGGTAGAATGTGGTTTTGAACAAGCAATGTCAGCAATGGAATTTAAGTAGTTAGGGTAAATGTCATTTCTATTCTTAAATGATGCTGGGTGAGAGATTCCATCCATCTCCTTTGTATGGTGTGATGGTCCTTGTTCTCTTTGATGATTCTTATTCCATTGATTCTATTAGAATACTTGGAATTTTGTGACTAGTGTACCATATAGGGCTCTCTATGCTTAAAGCTAGCATAGATAATAAATATTATAAATAAAAAATAATCAAATGAACAGAAATAAATTATGAATTGTCTTATATTACCAGAAAACAGGAAAGGTATAAGTCCAGATGGTTTCAAGAAGGACTGGAGCTAGATATTTGGAGTCTCTACGTTCTCCCTTCCCCTCAAGTTCCTTTGCATAGCAACCTAATTCTGTTAACTGATGTACTCCATAAAGTGGGGAAATGGCCTTCACATTAAATAGCTCCATAAGCCTGGAGTCGTGGTTCCCAAAGTGGCTGATACCATCTCTAGGAGGTCGTGGAGTAATTCAGGGGGCTTCAAGAGCAGAATTCTACACTTTATCTTGGATTATGAGCTATGGTAGAAAATATTGTAATTGTTGGGGTGAGAGGGGAGTATTATTTTTTTCTGCAAAAGGGGTGGTAGTCCACGTGAATCTGAGAACCTGTGGCTTCCAGGAAAACAGACCTCTGAGCTCTAGGTTGAAGTTTGGTCAACCTTGAAATTGTGCCTCTCCCTTCACCTGATAATGTGGCCGGAGAGAGGACACTTTCAGCCCCAACTTGTATTGCAGAATCACCCCCATGATGTGTGTGTGTGTGTGTGTGTGTGTGAGAGAGAGGGGGAGAGAGAGAGAGAGAGAGAGAGAGAGAGAGAGAGAGAGAGAGAGAGAGTTAGTTTTCAATATCAGACGAAGGGGAGTTAGCAGAGACACCTCTCAATACAAATGAACCACTGGGTTCTAAACAGTTCCTATAATTGTGTTGAATACCCCTAACAAATATATGTGAAATAAATGAACTCTCCCCTCCCTTGTTTAGTGGAATTTTTAAGTAAACTTCAACTAAAATATATTTACAGCATCTGGGCACAATGCCATATAGAAATAATTGAGAGACCTGTTTATATTTAATAGGGATATAGGGAAAATATGGTCGCCTTTAAATACTCAAAGGAAGAAGAGATGGAAGATGAAGAAATCTTGTACATTTATTTTTTTAAATATCATTTTGTTGGGGGAATGTGTAACTCTTATCACAATTCATGCACACATCCATTGTGTCAAGCACATTTGTACATTTGTTGCCCTCATCATTCTCAAAACATTTGCTTTTCCACTTGAGCCTTTGGTCTCAGCTCCTCATTTTTCTACCTCCCTCCCCACACTCCCTCTCTTCTGAACCCTTGATAATTTACAAATTATTATTATTTTGTCATATCTTACACTGTCCAATGTCTACTTTTCTGTTGTCCGTCCCCCAGGGAGGTGGTTGTACCTTTCTTTAAAAAGGTAAAAGTACAATATGTGGGTTAGAAATTAAAAGAATTCCAACTTTATGGAAAAAGAACTTGATAAATTTTTAACTGTCAAAATTTACAATGAAATTTTGTGTAAATGGATGTGCTACCAGCTCTGAGAATGTTGGAAGTAAGGACTAGTCACTGATTGTGTAAAAGGAGTTCGTTCCTGAGTAAGGACTTGGCCTAGATGTTCCCACCTATCCTTTTAAGGTTTTGTAGTTCCAATCTAAGTTGATTTCAGGATATCTTTCTTCCTCCCATTCCAGCTCTATATATATATATATATATAAAATATATTATAAATGAGTTTGTTCTCAAGCTTTTATAAATAAATTTACCAAAATTTTTTTGACAAAGCTCATTCTGTTGAAATGGGCCGTATAAAAGAACTGCTTTATATTCAGGACCAAATGCAATAAATATCTCTGTTTCTTAATAAGTATAAGAATTTGAGATGAGAAAATATAATACAACTTTCCACAAAAAAACATAACCACTTTGAAACATTATCTGGATATTGCTTTTCCTTTAGACTGCAGACTAAAATATATAAGGAGAATGTAGGACTCTGTTTCAAAGTATATCTAGAAGTATATCTAGAGCCCCGGTAGCGTAGTGGTTGAGTGTGGGACTGCAGCCGACTGGCTTGGCGGTTCAAATCCAGCAGCAGCAAGGCTGGGCCTCCCACTCCTACCAGAAGGCAGTGATGCCTAATTAAAAAAAAAAAATCAAAGTATATCTAGAATATTATAGCTTGCACTGCTGTCTAAAGTATAATCTGTTTGATGTCTCTTCTAATTAGAAATGTTGAACTGCAAAGGTTAATTTTATCATGAGTTTGCTGTGTGCAGTGTAAACCAAGGCAGCAAGAGATCATTTTGTTTATACATTTTATCTACTTATATGTTCATTATAGGGCTTTCATCAGTATTGTATCTAGTTCAAATCACCAGAATTTACTATCAATCAGAAATAGGCTGAATTAAATCTATTCAGTTTTTTTAATTTAGTAGTACAGATCTAATCTGTGTAATAGATAATTTATTTTTATGCTTTCTCTAGTCCCCCCACCTCCTCGTTGTTGCCTTAGGATTTTTGATTGGTTTGATATGAGAGAACTGAAAATGTCCATCTCATAATCAGAAACTAGGTAAATTTAGGGACCAACAATGTGGAATTGCTGAATCTTAGATTCTCACATTATTAGTACCCAAAGCTAATTATTACTATCTCATCTTGATGAAAGACAATCACAGCTTATGGCATTCGAGTGGTATTTATGCTTGATAAAAAATTAGGCAAGTTTAATTGAGACTGGCACATCCTTGAGTGATTTTTAAGTGTCACAAAATAAACTATTGGACCAAGAAATAGGTTCAGTATGAAAATAATTAAATGGGGTACCCAGATTAATGTTTTGCAGCAATCAGTCATCTTGTTTTTGAGTTTGTTAAATTGTGGTTACCATGCATACTCTGTTGGTTTCAATCTGCTAATTTAGCTTTATATAAATCATAGGTTCCCAGATGTATTTGATCTTCTCTCCCCTTTTTTTGAAAAAAAAAAAAAAGTAAAAAGAAAGCTACTCAGACTCTCCATGGCAATGAAGAACTTTGGTAGCTGTAGCTCACAATCTAGGGGAAAAAATGTAGTTTTTGCAGCCCCCTGGGTCTTCCCCACCCACCAGAGGGTGGTATTGCCCTATTGGGGATACATCTGGCTAAATTATAACTAAGCTTTTAACTATGTGTTGGGGAATTTGTTTTTAAGACATTTGATAACAGTGTTATTTGTTTAGCTCTCCTAGCAAATGCAGTTGCTCAGTAAGACATGTATTAAATGCCTAGCACATCTTTGATAAATGAAAGTCCAGTAAGCATTGGTTTCAAATATATAACGTGTATGAGATTTCAAAAAAACCAATCCCAATTTGATGACATGGGGATAATTTAAAAGATGGAACTAACAAACATTGTGTAGCATGACTTTGTTCTTTTAGGTGCAAATTGTAATGGTCAGAGATTATCCTCTATAATTAGCGAGATGTCAATTCCTCTACTTCTTTATAGGAATGGAGGCCATGATTTTTTTTTTTTTGAGTAGTCTAGAGAGGTTTCTCCTGTTAGGTAATAGGCTACCAGAAAAAATTAATTTGCATTTAAAGAGATGAACTGGCCTCTTGTGAAGGTTGATTTTCCCATTCATTCTACTTTAGAATAAAATCAGCCTAAGAAGAGGAGAACTTTGATCTGGGGTGGGAAAGGGGAGAGTAAGTAAAAGGGTCAGCAGTGTTGCTCACCTGAGGCCATTACACCACACTGGGGGACATTCATATATCTCTTCAGCCAGTGGGTGACCACTAACTAATTCCCTCAATAGTACATTTGGCTTAGTCTTATTCAGATGACTTAAAAAAAAATCTCAACAGAACAATGGCTGCTGAGTGGACCTACTGTGACAGTTAAATTTAAGGCAGAGCCATTCATCTCAGAAGGCTATGGTAGCTGTGTTTTATTTGTTTGTTTTCTTAATTTCAAAGAGGATAATCTTGTAGATTTTCCTAAGGTTACAGGACGATTATGGGGACTCATTAGGAAGAAATTTTAAGAAAATTGAAAACTTACCTCAGTGATAAAAAGACCAGGAAAATTGTGCCAAGGAGAAAATTTTTCTATCATGACAAAACGTCTGCCTATTTTTACAGGATAGTAAGAACTTTTGTAGGAGAATTTTAATGAGAAATATTATTCCATCTGCCCTACAACCCCATTCAAGCCCACTCAAAGAGCTTTAAAAAACGACAGAGTCTGAATTCCTCAAGGATTCAACAATGCTGTTTTGGCAAGGTATAATTCAAAGAACAAAGAAGACTTCTTTGGAAGACAGAGAGGTAGAAATAGTGTCTTCATCAGTAGTAGATGGAGGATATGTCCTGAAATGAGAGTACCATACTTTAATAGTTTTGTTTAATAAAATTGTCAGTGACCTTATAGCAATATGTCTAACACAGACGCTGGAGTCTACTGGTTAAAGCCAGATGGTTGAGGTGGTAGTGACTGGAGATTGTGATATTGGAGATGAATTGGAGGGGAGTCTTAGGAAAAAAGTCTTACAGAGAAATTGGAAGAACCTGATAGTACATTTATTTGTCAGTGGACATCTAGTAGTTTGTGCTGATTGTCCACTTTGTGAATGTAACTAGGGTACCTTTGAAGTTAAACTACCTGAATTTAGTTGGGCTTGACCTTGGATAAATTCATTTTCACTGCTTCAATTTCCTTCTGAATAATGGGACTAATAATAGTACTATTGCTTAGTGAGTATTCATAGCATATGTGATGTTCTTATAACAGAGCCTGCCATGTAGTGAGGCATTTATATCTGAACTAGCTATTCTTATTTTCTCATGGGACTTTTATTCACATGCTGCTTTGTGTAAAAATGAAATGAGAGGTAATCCAAACTGTCCTATTCGAATCTGGATTCTTTTATCTTAAATAATGGAAAAATGAACTTGCAAGTGGTGATAAAAAGGAAGTGGAGAAGTAAAGGTGAACTCTGGATATGATGGGCACCGAGTGGACACACAGGGAATGCTGTCGAATGAATAACTCACTGTCTTTTTCCTTTCCGTTTTATAGTATTTATGGAAATTAATGAGACAGCAATAAAAATGTTTAAGCACATATAATTAAATTCATAAATGAAGCAATTCTACAGCAAAATTGAATTAGTTGCCTGTAGGCACATAAATATTTGTAGTTCATTGATATTATTAATATCTTCCCATGTTTTCATTTATAAGCACTGTACATTTCTTTTCCAAACCTTATGTTTAGTACTGTTGGTTTGCATCTGCTTCTTTGTTCTAGTTTTATCCCCAGCCTTTATTTGTTAGACACCACAGAGTATTTCTTTCAAAGAATTTAAGGGTCTGGATGGATAAACCAGAAGCCTGTAACAGGATGGCTTTGTGTGTGTGTGTGTGTGTGTGTGTGTGTGTGTGTGTGTGAGTGAATTCTAGTTAGAATCATATAGAATTGGATGGATTTCCCTAAAGGTGAAAATGTTTAATTAGGAAGAAGAGTCAATCAGATTTTAGCAAAAATATGCAGTAGCCTAACATGGATGTAGAAGATAGCATCAGTAAAATAGAGGAAAGACAACAGCGGCATCCACGGACGGGAGACTGGTCAGTGACAAGACAGCCTGTGAGTGTGAAGACCGCAGCAGAAGAGGAGGAGAAGGGAGAGGCAGTGCAGGTACAGAGTGAAAGTCCAAAAGAGCAGAATCAGAAGAAGTGATTTTGCACAGAGGGCAGAACTTTAGCTTGTAAGTAATGGTTTGTCTCATGAGTAATTTAGAGGAAGTAATAAACTACCCAGGAAACTGACTCCGAGCCCCAGTTTGCAAGTGTTTAAATGCTGCTGCCATTCATTTATAGCCAGTCATCAGCTTATGAACAAAACCAGTTCTTAAGTGTGTCTGCAAGTCAAATTACAGATAAGTCATACGGGTGTTTGCAGTTCTTATTTGGCCTGACTTTTGTGCAAGGAAAGATGCAAAGCCTTTTTTGATCATTTTGAAATTGCACATGAGCAAGTGAAAATGATTCTGAAGAATTTGTTATCAGTATGCCTCGGTTCAATGATTTCTAACCCGGGACTTATCGTACTTGCATGTTCTTTTCACTAAAGAGGCTTAATGCTTTTGTTTGCATGTTCATTTTTCTTATCATGTTGCCATTTGCAGATGTTGAAAGTTTTATTATTCTGGGTTCTGGCAATAGGCTAAAGTTTAGTCTAGAATTTTGAGGGTACCATGAGCCCTGCAGGAGAAAAGACATGACAATGTGTCCTTAAAGACATCCAAATCCTTTTGATGTCAGGTGAGTTCTGACTCTAGCCACCCCATAAGACAGGGAAGAACTGCCACAGGGGTCCCCAAAGCTGCAATCTCTGTGGAAGCACATGGCCTTGTCTTTCTCCCCAAGCATCTCTGGTGAGTTGGAAGCACCAACCATTTTTTAACGTAGCAATTGAGTGCTTTGCTTTAACCATTGAGACACCAAGACTCTTCTCTGTAAAGGCTAGAGTGGAAGCCATTAACTCTATGGGCCCCTGAAGTGGCAAAGAGAGGTAAAGGCACTATAAGTTTGTGGTTCCTGACAGGAGCTCCATTCTTCGTGATAGGAAGCAGTGGAAGAAGAAGCTTTCCTGTAGGACCTGTTTGTAGAGGCAACGTAGCTACTACCAGAACAGAGTTGCCAGAACATTAGTGGAGCTGAGGTACAGAGGAAATAACTGACCATTTTCTCCTTCCATTGCCTTCCACTGGCTGACTTCACCTGGAAAGTCAAAGGCAAGAGAGAGAGCTGGTGCATCTCATGGGTTTCTGCAAGGCAGAGAAAGACAGAGAATGGAGTTGGACCTGTGGAGATGAGAGGGATGAAAATGGAGAAAAACCTTCACAGTGTCTTAAGATGGTTTGAGATATCTTGCAATTCATTGTGTGAACTGCCCCCATGCAGTCCTGTAAATGAACTGAGAATATTATGCATTGTGCTTTGGTACCTGAACTGCGTATGTTCTGTATGGACTATCAGTGTCCACCTAGAGAATGATGGTGTAGTGGTGACGCGTTGGCCTGTCATCCACATGGCCTACAGTTTGAAACCACCAGGAGCTCAGTGGAGAAAGCCTGGGCTCTGTACTCCCATAAGCAGTTATACTTTTGGAAGCCTACAGGGCGCCACCATGCATCAGCATTGACTCGAGGGTAGGGAGAGAAAGGATGGCGAGCATGGCAGAAGGACTGCTCACCAAATAAGTAGTCACCACAAACAACTGATTCTGATTTATTTTTCTGCTGAGTAATAGAAATCACGTTCCATTGTTGGGTGTTCTCGCACCTTCCTACCTCAGAACCAAGTGGTAGCAGTGACAGATTTGAGAAGTTAGATGTGTATTATGATGCAGTGTACACAACACATGCTCAATATTGTGCCTGTTTAGGACATTTTATATATTCAAAGTGATAGAGTATTAGTTATAAGTTCTAAACTAATGTCTATTATTTCAGGCATGGAAAAGTAGTTTGCAAAACAGGATGTAGTATGCACCGACATATTTATGAGAGGCGATATATACTTTTTCTATATATAGCTCTCATTCTCAAAGCTTCATGCTACTTTAGATTAATAATTATGAAGATCAAAGAAGAAGAAAAATATCACATTTGAAATTGCTGTTATGTTTTGAGTTTTAATTTTAAGGGAATTCGAAAGGATAGTTTCATGATTACTTTCAGTAAATATGATATGCTTGAAAGTATACATGTGTGCATCTCTCAGTAAAATGCTACAAACCTTGAGATATCCTGTCATTAGAGAGGGAAGAATATCAAAATGGTATGGTATCTGAGCAAACTTATCAAAGATCCATCAATTTGCTTCTTTAATTTCAAGGATCAAAGTTCCAGGAGCAAAATGCTTTTCAACATATGGATTTATGATAACAAAACAAGTTTCAAAACAATATATGTGTTTAGTATACCCATTGGAATTAGTGTGTTAGATTCATTTTTCCCATCTGTCCGAGGGCATTTTGCGTGTCTGGAAACACTATCAGTCATGGAGAAAATTCCAACCTTCCTCATATTCTTCAGGACCCCCGGTAGATGCAACTTTCTCTTTTGGTCTGTGGAATAGCATTTTGAAGACAGCCACTGACTTGGGTGTGAGTCTACTTAGCTTGAAGAATCTGGGAAATGTGTCAGTGATTATTTTCTTACTAGCATCATTTCCTAAGAGTTTGTTATTGAACCTTCCTAATATGCAGTAAAGGAGTTGGGCTTAAGGAATATTCCTACTTCTGACACTTTGATGAACATTTCATCAATACTTACATTGAAAAATAAATATAAACATACCTGTGTATAAGGTCTTCTGACAACACGAGGGAACTTGTATTTATCGTATCAAGTTTATTATTTGCTTGATTTAAAAAATATAATGGTACGATGTATACTATAAGAAGCTTGCATTTGACAAGCATGGAATTTGGGGAAGCCAGTGACAGTCACTGTGCTGTGCTGCCTGCGGCACCACCCATTCCCAGACGGTTTTCATCCCCCAAACAGGAACTCACTAGCCTTCCATAGCTCCCTTTTCTCCTAACCCCAAATCCTGGTAACCACTAATTAACTCATCCCGATGCAACACCCTATCCTAGACACTTCATATAGGTGGACCCACACTAAATTTGCCATTCTGGGTTTGACTTACTTCACTCAAAATCTGATGCATTTCCATTAAAACAAGCAAATAAACCTGTGTATGATCATGAACAATTCTTTTTCTTTGAAGTTTAAGCTTGCGCCTAAAATTGCTTTGAATGTTTTATTTTCCAAGTTCCCTATGTGTGCTATAAAGAATAATTAATGTAATGAAAAAATCAATATGGTGTATAAATTATTTAGGCTTTACTATCACTGTAATTTTCTCTTGAACACCTATTGATCAACAACAATTCATTTGTTAATTTCCTCCTAATAGGATATTCATTGTATTAGGTCTGTAGTAGTGCTGTCCCTGCACTTTCACAGCAAGTCATGAATTCCTAATGACACATGGAGCAAGTTTACTCACTAGTGAGCACTGCCAGGTTGGAAAACAGACAAAAGGGAGTCATTGGGAGTACTGGTCTACAGAGGCACCGGGTAGCCAGATCGCTGCTCAGACAGACCTAAAGTAATGCACTCTTGCAAGTTGTTGTGACTTTGTACTTGGAGTTTTATTTGCCTTGAACTATTTAGCTCCGTGCTTACTTTAAAATTAGTTTTTAAATCCAGGATTTTCCTCTTCTTTCACGGTAGTGGCAGCGGTGTGGAAGTGGTAAGGTCCTCGGATGTGTTTTTTTTTTAATCTATAGTAATGCATTTTATGTGTACTCACGCCCTGCAATTGTTATTAGGTCTCCTCGCCGCGACTGAACGAAGCACGCCTCTGCCCCTGCGCCATCCTCACAGCTGTGCTTACGTTTGAGTGAGCTGTGTCAATCCATCTGGTCAGGGCTCTCCTTCGCATCGCTGCCCCTCCCTTGGACCACGCCCGATGCCCCCTTCCAGGGACCTCTCTCTTCTGATAGCGTGCCTCACAAGGAAGTGAGATGAATTTTTTGTCATCTTTGCTGCTGTTGGTTATTATTAAGCGATGATTTGGATATTATGATCAGACTTACATCTTTTTGAAACACAATCAGATAGGAGTCCAAGAAGTCAAACTGTCAACGTTTATGGCAAATAGAGACAAAAATCTGATGATTTGTGTCAGGGAGGCAAAGTGATTTCTTGAAACGGCGCTAAGTTTGTAATTAAGTGAAAGTTTGAATCTGGGCTTCCTCATTTACAGTTTTATTGAATGAGCCACTTATTAAAAGTATGATGGCACAATGATTAAAATACTTGGTTATGAACCAAAAGAGGAAAAGGTTGTGGCAGCCGGCCTCTGTCAGATTGTAGACCTGGAATCTTGGGGAAGTTCCAGTCTTTCCTATAGGGTCTGAATCCACTAAGTGGCAGAGGGTTTGAGTTCTTGCTAAAATATAAGAAGATGATATTAAATTTCACCTGTGTATCTTCACTCCTTAGAATAGTGCCTGGTTCATAATATTTGTTAAATAAATGTTGACCAAATAAATGAAAGAATTCGAGAAAGAAACCATACATAAATTCACTAATTTCCCAGACACTTTGAATAAGAATATGTGGTCTGTCTTCTTTTTAAAGTTTTCATAAGTAAGGAAGTGAGTATGAAGGCCTTTTGGAAAGTACATACTGCTATACAAATGTAAAATTGCATTGATATAGAGAAAACTTTTTTATAGAATGGAGAGAAAGAGAAAGAAGTTGGACTAAGCAAATGCAATGGGTATATAATTCAGCTGTTATTAGAGTGTTTCCAAAATTGGAAGAGATGAAGTTGAAAATATGCAAGATATGAAACTCAGCAGAGCAGTTTGTTAGAGTAATAAGCAATTTCATTTTTCTTTTTTTTTTGCCCTTTTATTGTGAATTAGGTGAAGGTCTACAGAGCTCATCATCTGTTACATTCAACAATTCGTACACATTTTGTTTCAACTCACCCATTGAGAATTTTCTTTTAAAACCATACATAATGTATTGTAAAGGCTGTATTGTAAAGTGTGGAAGCCCTTTGCTTAGACCATCAGGGATTCCCCAACCTACCGGCACACTCAGAGATTTGTCACTGATCACCCTTCTGAAGGTGTTTGGTTTTGTTTTCCATAGCTTTACCTATTTGAGGATGCTTGCCTACAATCTCTATGTTCTGTTTTATATGTAAGACCTTATTTTTATTTTATTTTATTTTATTTTTTTGTGATATCACTGCTCTCTGGTGGTGGGAGAAGACCTTAGTTTTAAATGCTGTGGTTTCATATGTCCTGATCACGAGCTGACAGTGGAACAATAGTTTCACTTTTGATCAGATTTAAGATGGGATAATCTATTTTGTTGTTGACTATCACTGGTTTTTCCAGTTAATTATAGACAAAAGACGTTACTTGTAGAACAGAAAATGAAATATTTTGGAATGTAGAGCTTACGTTACAATAAAGATCTATCAGAATTATTTTGCTTAGGGATGAGTCAAGAGCCCTGGTGATATAATGGTTCCATGCTGGGCTGTTGACCGCAAAATCCGCAGTTTGAAACCACCAGCTGCTCCTCAGAAGAAAGACAGGGCTTTCTACTCTCTTCAAAGAGCAGCAGTCCTGCAAACTCACACGCACAGGACTGCCCTGACCTATAGGGTCGCTGTGACTCAGCATCGACTTGATGGGAGGGGTTTTGTCTTTTGAGAATGAGGAGCTAGTTTTCATGTTTTGAGTTGGGGTTCTGGCTCGCCCAGGATGATGTAATAGCCTTCAAAACAAAACAACCCTCAAACTGACAGCCGTTGAGTCAATTATGACCCACAGCCACCCAAGAAATAGGGTTGAACTGTGGGCTTCTGAAACTGCAGTTCATTCTTAAAAATCATTTCATTGGGGGCTCTTAAAGTTCTTATCACAATCTATCCATCCACATATCGTGTCAAGCACATGTGTACATATGTTGCCATCATCATTTTCAAAACGTTTTCTTTCTACTTTTCTCCCTCTCTCATGAACCCTCGATAATTTATAAAATTCTTTTTTTCATGTCTTACAATGACTACTGTCTCCCTTCATCCATTTTTCTGTTGTCTGTCACCCTAGAGGGATGTTATATGTATATCATTGTGATCAGTTCGCCTTTCTCCCTCCATCTTCCCCTTACCTCCTGGTCTTACTCCTCTTAAGCCCCTGAGGGGCTTATCTGTTCTCAATTCCCTGTGTTGTGAGCTCTTATCGGTACATGATCTGGTCTAGCTGATCATAATAGTGGGGGTGGGGGAAGAAGCTGAAGGAAAGTTGTATATTTCATTGATGCTCTACAGCACCCTGACTGGCTCATCTCCTCCCAGTGACCTTTCTGTAAGGGGATGTCCAATTGTCTACAGATGGGCTTCGGGTCTCGTCTCTGCCCTCCCTCTCATTCACATCAATTTCATTTTTTTGTTCTGGGTCGTGGAAGTCTGACACCTGATCCTATGGACACCTCATGATCACACAGGCTCTTGTGTTCCTTCCATGCTGGCTTTGTTGATTCTGTGCTAGATGGCCGCTTGTTTATCTTCAGGTCTTTAAGACCCCAGATACTATATTTTTTAATAGCTAGGAACCATCAAATTTGTTCAAAACATTTACTTATGCACCCTATTTTGTCTTCAGTGGTTGTGTCAGGGAAGATCAGCATCACAGAATACCGGGTTATTAGAACAAAGTGTTCTTGTGTTGAGGGAGTACTTGAGTAGAGGCCCAATGTCCATCTGCTGCATTGATATTTAGTATGTAAGTTTATGTACATCAATTTACTCCCTATCATTTTATATTTACATGTATACATGCCTATATTTAGATCTCTGTAAATATCCTTTTCCTTAGTTCTTTCTTCTATTTCCTTTTACTTTCCTCTTTTCCTACTATCATGTTCTACCTTCATTCAGGTTTCAGTATTTCCTCTCTGCTACATTGCCCTTGATCAAGCCCCACCAGGCATCCTATGACCTCCTCGCCATTGATTTTAGATCACTTGTTCCCTTGTCACTGGTTTGTTGACAGCCCCCTTCATTTCCCCTGTCTTCCTCTCTCCCGTGGGGCCCCCTTCCCCACCGGTTCTATTGTTTTCTCCTCTGGATTGTTTATCCTGTGTATCTATATAGGCATATAGAGACAATAATAAGTACAAATACAAGGTAATACAAAACAGAACAACAAAAGAAAACAAAAACAAAACAACAACAAACAATGGAAAAATAAATAAATAAATAAAAGTCGATAAATAGTTCCATGTCTGTTTGTTGACCTTTAGGAGTGTTGTGCTGTCAAGCCTGAGGGACTGTCATGCCCAGGCCCTAAAGTCTATTTTTGGTATTCCCCAGGGACTTCATTTCTTTGCTCCTCTTGCTGCTCTGTTGCAGGCCCTTAGTGTTTAGAGTGGTGGCCCGGAGGCCCAGTTCAAACCCAGCAGCTGCCTAGTGGGAGAAATGTGAGATGGTCCACTTTCCTAGAGAATGTCAGCCTCAGAAACTCCGGGCAAAGTTCTATTCTGCCCTCCAGGCTCATCTGAGTTGGAATATATTTGATGGCTGTTAACTTTTGTTGCTTAGTTCCTTTTGATTTACCCACCATATCCACCAACAAAAATATCAGTACCTCTTCTGAAATGTAGACACTCCCCTCCCCTGGTCTTCACTTGATTTTTTAGTAAGGTTTTCCTATCATTCACGAGGAAGACCTATTGCTTTTCACAGTGTAGTACAGTATCAAGTGGATGGTCTTCTCCCATTTCCCTCCTTATGAAGGAGGGAGTGACCTAGTCCATTTGAGTTCTCCTCTCTCAAGATGGTTCTTATGAAGTGCGTATATGGGGAGTGATGGATGGTTCATGACCGGTAGGCAGGCTTTCTATTCCTTTGTTTGAGAATTGGCTCCTAAGATTTGTTTAATTATCGTTTCTCCATATGGTAGTGGACTGATAAACTACTTTTTTTTTTTTTTGTGATTGACTAGTTCACTGGGCATTATGGTTTCCAGGTTCTTTCATGTCATGTGGTGTTTCATCACTTTTTTAGGGTTGCATAGTTTTCCACTGTATGTCTGTGCTATAGCTTCTTTATCCAGTCTTCCATTGTTGGGTATATGGGCTGCTTCCAGTTTCTTGCTAATGTGAATTGTGCTGTTATAAACATGAGAGAGCATATCTTTGGGATATATGGTGAATAGTTCACTTTCATTTTGAAGGATAATCTTCTGGTTATGGTATTCTGTTTGACACTCTTTTTATTTCATTGTTTATGTCATTCCACTGATTTCTGGTTTACAAGATTTCTGAGGAGAAATTGGTATGAATTTTATCGAGGATCTTTTGCATGTGAAAGTTTACTTCTCTCTTGCTGCTTTAAGGCTTCTCTATTTTTAGTTTTGAGCATCTGATTATAGAGTGTCTGCAGTTATGTCTTTGAATTTGGTATACTTAAGAGTTTTTTGAGTTTCTTATAATTTATAGGTTCATGTCTTTCCTCAGATTTGAAATTTTTTTCTGCTGATATTTCTTCAAAAACTCTTTTGACCTTCTGTCTAATCATTTTTTCAATTCTGATTATGTGTGTTTATTTGCATGATGGTGGCCCATATTTTTTTAAAAAAATCATTTTTTTGGGGTCTCATACAACTCTTATCACAATCAATCCATCCATCCATCCATCCATCCATCCATCCATCCATCCATCCATCCATTGTGTCAAGCACAGTTGTACATTTGTTGCCGTCATCATTCTCAAAGCACTTGCTTTCTACTTGAGTTCTTAGTGTCAGTTCCTCATTTCCCCCTTCTTCCCCCTTCCCTTATGAAAACCTGATAATTTTAAAATTATTATTATTTTGTCATATCTTACACTGTCCAACATCTCCCTTCACTCACTTTTCTGTTGTCTGTTATCCAGGGAGGAGGTTATATGTGGATCCTTATATTCAGTTCCCCCTTTCTACCCCACCTTTCCTCCAACCTCCCACTATTGCTACTCTCACCTCTGTTCTTTAAGGGATCAACTTTCCTGGATTCCCTGCGTTTCCAGTTCCTATCTGTATTAATGTGCATCCTCTGGTCCAGCCAGATTTGTGAGGTAGTCTTGGGATCATGATAGAGGGAGAGAGGACTCATTTAAGAACGAGAGGAAAGTTATATGTTTCATCATTGCTACACTCTACTCTGACGCGTTTGTCTCCTCCCAAAGACCCTTCTATACAGGGATGTCCTGTTGCCTGAAGAGGGGCCTTGGTTTCCCAATCTGCACTCCCCCTCATTCATAATGCTATGATTTTTTTGTTCTTTGATGCCTGATTCCTTCAACACCTTATGATCACACACCTGGTGTGCTTCTTCCATGTGGGCTTTGTTGCTTGTTTATCTTAATCCTTTAAGACCCCAGATGCTATATCTTTTGATAACTGGGCACCATCAGCTTTCTTTACCACATTTGCTTATGCGCCCATTTGTCTTCAGCGATAGTGTTGGGAAGGTGAGCATCATGGAATGCCAATTTAATAGAACAAAGTGTTCCTGCGTTGAGCGAGTACTTAAGTGGAGGCCCGATGTCCATCTGCTACCTTAATACTAAGCCTATAAGTATGTGCACATAGATCTATTTCCCCATCATCATATATAAGTATATTTACATATGTAGCTGCCTGTATTTAGATCTCTATATATGCCCTTTGCCTCTTGTTTTTTCCCTCTATTTGGTCGCCCACATTTTCATCAAGCTATGTACTCAGTCTTTTGCCTTCTCTTTGTGGATCTCTAGACTACATAATCTTAATTACTTTGTCCTCTAATTTGCGGACATTTTATATTATTAGCTTGAAACTACTGTTAAGACTCTTCTAGTGTTTTTTTTTTTAATTCAGTTATGGTGTCTTTTAACTCAAGTATTGCTATTTTGTTTCTCTTTGTATTGTCTGTCCCTTCATTTTTATTCTCATTTTGTTCATGTACTGCTTTTCTGAATCCTATTATTTCCTTGAGCTTGTTTAATGTTGTGTACTACACTTGTTTAATACTTATTTAATATTGTGTAATTCTCTTCAAATCTGTTCATTATCCAGGTTCTCATCGACATTCTTTCTCTACTTAAATCTTTTCCTTTTGGATGAGTTAGTATTTGCTGCTCTTTTGTGTGTTGTGTTATCTTTTGATGAAGCCAGGATATGAGAGTATTACAATATGTGGCTGTTGTTAGGTGATGTCAAGTAATTTCCAACTTATAATGATTCTGTGCACAGCAGAATGCACAGAGTAGCATTCTGCCCCGTCCTCACAATTGCTCCTGTCTTTGAGCCCTTCGTGGCAGTCACGGTGCCAATTTACATCCTTGAATGTGCTCATCTTTTGTGCTTATCATCTTGAAGCATTATGTCCACAAGAAAGTCATAGAAGCAGGATCTGACTTTTTCTAACTTCACAAAGACTAATTCCTGACAAAGTCAGAGATCAGACATCCCTCCACTCTCTAGCCTCTTTTTACTTTACTCTGATACCAGTCCTCCTGCCCACAGAACTCTCCACTGCTGGGTTTGATAATCTGCTGAAATAGTCAAAGAGAACTCACAGGCATTGCTTATTATTTGTGGTGGGTTATTAGGGAAGTTCCCTCTCAGGAGCAGAAATGGCAATTGTATGGTCATCAGTAACTCTCCTCAACTGTCTTCACAGGCACATCTCTCTCTAGTCTTTGGCCCCTTAGCCATACACCCATCTGCACCTGTTTTGCACGGGCAAGTGTCACAAAAGCTGAGCTAGCACTGACAAATTCCTCACAGGGCTCCCCACTCTGCAAGCCTGCTGTGTGGACTGAGAAATCCACTGCTCTCTGTCTCATGCTCTCGGCGTCACCGCCTCTGCCACTGCTGTTGCTTTCTGCAGGGATCTCGTAAAAGTTCCATGAATGGCTCTCACTTCTTGTGAGACATGAGTTCACCTGATCCAGCTTCTGAGGTGCCTCATTTTACACCTCCTGCGCTAGTAAGCTGATCAATCCTCACCAATCACCAAAGTTTACAGTTTCATATACTTTATTTACATGGTTTTACCCATTTGTTTGGTAGGAATTACAAAGGTTATGTCTGGAAGAGCCCTATCATGTAATTTCACTTTACCACAATGTCCTCCAAGGTCTGATCCTTCTTGATACCATATTCAAGTGTGTTAGGGAAAGTCTTGCCATCCTACCTCTAAGGACCATCTTGACTGTACTTCTGTTCTTCTGGCATGATGTGGACCACTCATTACTCTTCACCTACACCATAGTCCAAGTGTATCGATGTTTTACATGCATATGAGTGATGGAAAGTAATGACTCAGGTGCACCTAATTCCTCCATGTGGCATCTTTGCTTTTCTTTTTAGCACTTTAAAGAGATCTTGGGCACTAGATTTGCCCAGTAGAGTACAATTGTTTGCTTTCTTGACTGTGGCTTCCTTGATCATTAATTTTAGAACCAACTAGAAAAAATTCTTGCTTGTCAACTTCAACCTTTCTTCATTTCTCATGATGTGCATAATGGTGAGGATTTTTATTTTTTCATATTGAGATATGATAATATGGAAAGCAGTAGTCTTTGATATTTACCATAAATGCTTTGAGTTTTTTTCACTTTCAGAAGGGAAGGTTTTATCATCTGTGAATTGCAAGATATTTCTTAGTCATCTTTTAATCTTGGTGGCACGTTCTTCATATAGTTGTAACTCTGGGAGTATTTGTTCAGCATACAATTGAGGGCTGAGCCCCGGTGGCGTAAGTGGTTGAGTGCAGAACTGCAGCCCGCGGGCTTGGCGGTTCAAATCCAACGGCGGCTGGGAAGTGCCCATGACCACCAGAGGCTGTGATGCCCACAAAAAAACCCCCCAAAAAACCCAACAAACAAAAAAAAGCATACAATTGAATAAGTATAATGAAAAGATAGAATCCTTGACACACACCTCTCGTTTTTAAATCACAGGGTATTCTTGTTCCGTTCAAATAACTGTTTATTTCTATACAAGTTCTGTATGACATCAATGAAGTGTTCTAGAATTCACAGTCTTTGTAATGCTGCCCATAATTTATTATAACACACAAAGTGAAACACCTTCCCATAGTCAATAAAATACAATAAACATTTTTTTGGTTTGTTTTCTCTGCTGTCAGACAAGACCCATTTAATGTCAGCAGAATTAGTCCATGTTCCATGCCCTTTTATGAGTACAGCTTGAGTTTCTGGCAGTTGTCATCAATGTATTGTTTAACTGATTATGAATTATCTTTAAAAAAAGTTTACTTGTGCATGATACTGATTATATTGTTGGATTATTTCCCCATGCTGGATCCCCTTTCTTCGCCTGGGAGACATACACGGAACTCTTTCAGTGGATTGGCTAGATAGCTGTCTTCTACCTTTATTGGTACAGAAAAGTGGGAATTTTTAGCATATCTATTGTTAGCTAAAATGTCAAAACTGGTACACTGTCAGTTCCTAGAGCCTGTTTTTGGCCAGTACAATTTGAAATTGTTTTTTACTTCCACTGGTCCTTGATTAAGTGCTGTCTCTCAAGTGACCTTGTATATTCTTCCTACCTACTTTTTATGCTTCCTGAATCATTCACTATTTTGCTAATAGAACCCTTTAATAACACAACTCAGAGCTTGAATCCCCCCTCCCCTCCCCGTCATTCATTCAGCGTGAGGAATGCTGATCATATTAAGGATTGGTCGGCTCAACTGTGGAGCTGTTGGATATCTAAAATAAAGATAAATTGATTTCTATACTTTGAAATATATAAAAACATTAACTCACAAGGGATCATAGACCTCAATATTAAATAGAAAGCTAAAAAAGAAAACACATGTGAACATATTTGTGAACACATAGATCAATGAGCAAATGTTTCTTAGATACAATACCAAAAGCATGATCAAATAAAGAAAAGAGTATACTTCAATCTCAACATATTTCAAAAACAGTTATTTGTTTGAAAGATACTATTAGGAGGCTGAAGAGGCATAAACTGGGAGAACTATTTCCAAATTGTATGTCTGATTAGGGACTTGCATCCATAATATGTGAGAAACACTCAAAATTCGTTAACAGGAAAATAATCTTTTTTTTTTTGAATACCAAACTATATTTACTGTTTACAGTAGTAAAGGACAACAAATAATGTACAAATTGGTGAAGAAACACAACAGAGCCAACAAACACCCCACCCCTGCCCACCAAGCGAACTGCAAAGGAAACAAGAACATGCTCAGCAAGATTTCACACAAGCAAGAGTGGAAGGGTCATGTCATACCGCCAGGTGACCATGAAAAGCACGACATGGCCATCCAGCAGCAAGGAACCCTTCCTGAAGGCCAAAAGGCAGCATGATGAGACTTTGTAATTGGGATAGAACCCCAAAGAGTTCACAGAACTGAAATCACCAAACTAATGCATACATATTCAATACATATTTGGAAAGCAGCACAGCAAAAATCCGTGAGAATAACATGAAGTCATCTTTCCATGGGCTTCATCTGTCACCACACTCCGAAGCAGCTCTTGAACACAACAGAACTGCAAATCCAGCCATCCTTAATCTCGCCGTTTCATATGGGGACCATCATTACTGGGCGGAAACAAACACCAAAGGAACAGCGGCCACAATACTGTGACCAAAGGGGGGACTGTGATCTGTATTTTCTCCTACATGAGTAAAAGGGGAGAAGTCAATTGAGCTTTGCAGTGGTCGCCCGCAGCACCGGTGGACAGGCCCTGCCTGAGCAGTGGTGCAGGAGACTCCAGGCCCTGGACCCTGCGGGGAAACACCGGGGGAGGGCCCACAGGGTCCCTGGTTTGTCTTTGAACCAGCACCCCAGTATCTGCCCTTTGACTTTACCAGATGCTGAACACAGCTAAAGTTTACAACAGGTGGGTAAAATTTTAATAAGCTGTGCTTACAACAAGCAGTCAGTGAAATCCTCTTTTCCATCCCCCGCAGACCCCCACCCCCCACAAGCAGGTGTCCAGGCCCACCACCCAAAGCAATGCACATGCGCAGAGGAGGCACCTACATGATTGGATGCAACATGAGGGGAGGGGGGATCACAACACCTGGGGCCACATCTCCACCCACAAGACAGCAGGCCACACGTTGGGGACAGAAGTGTTACAGGAAGGGGAAACAATAACAAAAACAAGCCCCAAAACCTAGCAACGTATTTTACCGAAACACAGATAGAGATTTATATTGGCCCAATTTCAGTTGTGGGTTAATCCCTGCAGAAATAGTGTTGAGTTGCCCTCCGGATCGTCAGAGAGACAAAAGTAATTTGGTGACTGTCCTCGAGTTAACAGGAAAATAATCTTATTAAAAAGTGGGCTGAGTCCCGGTGGCGTAGTGGTTGTGCGTGGGACTGCGACCCACTGGGCTGGAAGTTCAATTCCAACTCACAGGAGCAAAGGCTGGGCCTCCTACTCCTACCACCAGAGGGCAGTGATGCCTAAAAAAAAAAGTTTAAAAAAACTAAGCAAAAGGTTTCTATTGACACTTTGACAAAATAGATGTTCAAGTGTAAAATCAAATGTATGGAAAAATTTTCAATGTACTAACATTAAGAAAATGTAAACTACAGTGAGATACCATTATACAAATATTAGGATGGTTAAAATAAAAAGACACAGAATGTACCAAGTGTTGGTAATAATGTACAAGAACTGGAACTTTCATAAACTGCTGGTGGTGCACTACTTTGAAAAACAGTTTGGTAGTTTCTTAAAAATTGATAAAAATATATCGGCCTTGTAGTCTTGTCATTCCACTATATATTTGTTATTTGTTATACAAATAACTTGTACATAGATATTCATAGCATCTTTTCGTTTGAGTCCCTCCAAAGAACTATATAAATGTCCATCAATAAACTGACAGGTCATAAAAGCTATGTAAGAGGTATTAGACATAGACATGTATATATGTAAATATAATCAATATTAATATATAATATATAACTAATATATATTAATATATAGGTCTATGTACATATATTTATATGTTAAAGTATTAAGGTAGTGAATAGACTTTTCCTCAGCACAAAACACTTTGTTCTAATAATCTGGTACTGTGTGACTCTCACTTTCCCAACAAGATTGTTGAAGACAAAATGCATAAGCATTAGCATAAGCTAATGTGGTGAAGACAGCTGATGGTGCCTGACTGTTTAAAGATATAGCATCTGGGGTCTTAAAAACTTGAAGTTAAACAAGCAGCCACCTAGCTGGGAAGCAGCAAAGCTCACATGGAAGAAGAACCCCAGCTTTTGTGATCACGAGGTGTTGATGCAATCAGGTATTAGAAGATCAAAACCAAACAATTGTATCAATGTGAAGGAGAGGGGTCAGAGTGGAGACCCAAAGCCCATTTGTTAATTGGGCATTCTCTCACATAAGGGACACACAGAAGGGACGATTCATTCAGGTTGTAGCAAAGCACTGATGAAGCACACAATATTCCTCTAGCTCTTCAATGCTTTCTCCCCTCATTATTGTTACCCTAGTTCTACCCCACGAATCCTGCTAGACAGGAGTATGTACATTGGTATAGATAAGAGCTGTCAACATACGGAATTCAAGACCGATGAACCCCTCAGAAACAGTAATTAGTGATCCAATGAGGATATGGGGATGGGGAAGCAATGATGGATGCATAACCTCCCCTGGTGGGGAATGAATAACAGGAATAGGGTGAAGGGATACAGGGGTCAGTGTAATATATGAAAAATAATAACACAAATTATGATGGGTTCAAGAGGGTGGTAGATTGGGGAGAGAGGGAAAAAAGGAGCTGATATGGAAGGGCTCAAGTAGAAAGATAATGTTTTGAAAATGATTATGGCAACATGTACAAGTTTGCTTGATAGAATTGTTTTATGGATTACAATATCTGTGAGAGCCCCAATGAAATGATTTAATATTCAAAAAATAAGGTGAGAGATCAACAGGTAATTTTGTAGCCATGCAATGGAATATGACTGGGAATTGAAAGAAATGAACTAGGGATACATGGAACATAGATGAACCTTAAAATACATACATGGAATGAAACAGCAAAACAGCCCATCTTCTGTGTTTTCATCCATATAAACTCCTAGGAGATACAAATTAATCTATAATGATGGAAAATAGATTAAAGGTTGCCTCTAAATAGAGTGGACAGAGACAGGGACGAGAGGGTGCTTTGATTAAATCGTGTATATGAGTGGGTGCCTTGAATAGGGTAATTTGTGACTATGGAGCTAATATACAGAATGTATAATCCATGTGAAAGTTGAAGTCAGGACTGATAAAGGTGGAGCTGGAGAGGAAAATGGGGAGCCTAATGATGGAGGCAGTGAAAAGGACAGGGGGTGTGGGAGTGGAGAGACTCACTTGTGCTCCAGAAGGTTGCGGCAGTGTAAATCCTCACGCACCTGTCAGACTCCCAAGATGTTTACCTCTCCAGGAAGAAAGAGGCAAAGGGGACAGAAAAGAGAAGAAAATGAAAATACAAAAGCTAAAAAAGAAGTTGCAATTGGAAGTTAAAGAAAAAGATAAAAGGACTCAAATGCTCCTCTGCAGAGAATACAGTGTCCATCTTCCTTCTGTCTTATTAGGGGCCCAGGCCTTCTGTGACGGTGAGGGGTCAGAGTGCAGCATTCCATGAAATATGAGCCTCACACTGTCATCACCATAAATGAGGTCTCGCAATCATTGTCATCAAGACGCACTTAACATCAATTCTGTATTCGTTCTTCAGATAAGCAAAAAAGGGAAAGGACATAGAAATTAAAAAAAGGCATTTTAACATCCAAGTCTTGGTACCAAATCTTCTGAGATCTTAGTGAATAGCTGCATGTGTAGTGAGGCCAGATGCATACAATTTTGATATAGAAAACTGACCTCAGTCTGACCACTGAATGTGATTTGGACCCGAGAATCCAGAAATAAACTCTGACTCAGCATATCATGCCAGTATCTGAGCAGACTGGTTTGTGAGAAGTGGAAGTTTCTTGAGGAGACAACTCACATTCCTAAAGGAATTTTTTTCAAACCACCAATGATTTTGATGAGATAGGCCTGGAGAAGGTTTCACGAAAGCACAATGAGACTAAGTGAAAACCATTGCCACAAAGTCATAGAAGAAATCTTCATTAAACAAAAGATATCAAAGTATACAGCTATTGTTTTTCAACATGTCCTCAATCTAGGTCCATACACTTCTGAAGGCAGTATTTTCACCACTTTAACTCTTCCCTGAAAAATTGTACATTGTTTGATTTATACCCTGTCAACATGGTCATTTTAACATTCTTGAAGGACTCAGATTGTTTCAATGTGGTATGATTTGGGGGAGGCGGGGGGAGATAAAATCAACCTAAAGGATGGAATCAGGAATGTAAGGTACATTTTTCAATGCTCTTGTTATCCTTGAAAAATGAGTAGGTACATTGTTGAGATGAAAGGCCTTCTTCAACACATTTTTCCTTGTCCCTTTCTTAGCAGTGTAAATTTCTTTTTTTTTGTTTTTTGTTTTTTGGGTATCACTGCTCTCTGGTGGTGGGAGTAGGAGGTCCAGCCTTGCTGCTGCATTTGAACCTCCAACCCAGTGGGCCGCAGTCGCGCACACAACCACTACGCCACCGGGGCTCAGCCCAGCAGTGTAAATTTCTATTATTTTTTAAACTTCTTCATAATAAGCCCCCCAGATTGGTCTGTGTCTTTTGAAAATATCTATCAGGATTACCACTTTGGAATAAAAACAAAAAAATCAGTTATCATAATCATCAGATTAATCTCTTTGCTTTGAATTTAACTGGTCCGGCTTCCCCTTGGAAGCCACAGTTTGACTGATTTCCTGCCCCCTTTTTGAAGCAATCCTAATAATATGAATACAAGTGAATTATCGATACAACTTATCTCCACTGATCCACTGATCATTGAGACATGTGTAAACAACTTTTGTTTGGAATAAATCTAGAATATCTGAATTTAACTCTAGTAGCAATACTTTCTAAATTACCATCCTTCTATGATTGCCAAATGGTGCAAAGAGCTTATATATAGTGGGGATCACTATATGCATATATTAACTACTGCTCTTTCCAGAGCTTGATCGTCTGATCTTTTGGAGATGGTAAGAATCTTATCCTCTCTTGATCTCTTTTGGAAGAGTGTTGAAAGTTACAGAGAAAGCAATTATGAGGTATCAGCTCAAGGAGGCAAAATGAGGAAAAAAGGAATGTAGATCCAAATACAAACCCAGAAAAACCAGGTAGGTAGGAACAGTGGACTGTGTACCATCAACTAGTATTTATTAAGTTCTTACAGGTAATGTCAGGTAGTGATAATTCCTTGTCAGACAAAGATGGTTAAGACCCTGTGGATAAAATCTTTACTTTCTTGAAGGGGAGAAAACAGTGTAGACAATCAATTAGGAGTAGGTTGCAAGTTCTAGGTACTGTGCTAGGCACTGGAGATAAAAATATGGATAAGATACTGTCTTTTCATTGGGCCTCTACTTCAGTACTCCCTTAACGCAAGAATACTTTGTTCTAATAACCTGGCATTTCATGATGTTCAACTTCCCAGACAAGATTGAAGACAAAATGGGTGCTTAAGCAAATGTAGTAAATAAAGCTGATGCCTGGCTACCAAAAGATATAGCGTCTGAGGTCTTAAAGGCTAGAAAATAAACAAGGGACCAACTAGCTGAGAAGCAACAAAGCCCACATGGAAAAAGCACACCAGCATGTGTGATAATGAGGTGTTGATGGGGTCAGGTATCAGGCATCAATGACCCCAAACAAAAAGTCATATCAATGTGAATGAGAGGAAACTCAGAGTGGAGACCCTCCCTAAGGCCATCTGTAGACAATTGAACATCCCCTTACAGAAGGGTTAGAAGGAAGAGATGAGCCAGTCAGGGTGCAGTATAGCAATGATGAAACATACAACTTTCTTCTCAATTCTGCTTTACAAATCCTGCTAGATCAGAGCATGTACACAGGTACAGATAAGAGCTGGAATCACAGGGAATCCAGGACAGATAAAGACCTTGGGACTAGTGATGGGAGTGGCAATACCAGGAGGGTAAGGGTAAGGTTGGAAGAAAAAGGGGAACCAATCATGATTATTTACGTATAGCCCCTCCCAGGGGAGGTTGATAGTGGAAAAGTGGGTGAAGGGAGATATCGGTCAGTGTGGGATGTGAAAAAGTAATAATTTATGAATTATCAAGGATTCATAAGAGAGGGAGAGTGGGGGAGGGAGGGAAAATGTGCTTATGCTAAGGGCTCAGGTGGAGGGAGAATGTTTTAAAGAGGATTATGGCAACAAATGTATAAATGTGTTTGACACAATGGATATAGGTATGGATTGTGATAAGACCTGTATGAGCCCCCAATATAATGATTAAAAAAAGATTTTGTCCCTTTTCTTAAGAAACATACAGAAGAAACTCCCAAAGTTCACTGCCACAGGGTCAATGTCAACTCATAGTGACTCTCTAGGAAGGGACAGAATTGCCCTTGTTAATTTTCAAGATTGTAACTCTTTACCGTTTTAGAAAACCCTGCCTTTCTCCTTTGGGAGGCTGGTGGTCTCAAACTGATGACCCTGTGAACTGCAGCCTGGTTAGTAGCCGCTACACCACCAGGTTTCCCAGTCAAGGAACTGGGTAGGAAAGGCTTCTTTGGAGAACAGGGGCCAATTATAAAGGGGCATCAGAAGGACTCAGGAAAAGAAGTGGCTAATTTTGCCTGAAGGTGTGGTACAGAAGGCAGAAGTGGTGATTCAGGAATTGTACACAGACTTGATTAACCTTCTCAAGGAACTTCTCCAAATCTGTTTTTTCACCATCCTCATTGAATCATTTTAATCATGGATATGTCATACCTTGATAGCACACTGCTTTTTGCACCTTTACCAATAAGCTGAAGGACTGTCTACTTGAAATAGCTAGTGGATAAAGTACTGCAGTATTTGAAAAGTGATTATTTTCTTTTAATTTAAAGAAGATTCAAGGTGACTCATGTACGATCACTCTTCTGTAATGCTTTCTGCAGTGGGACCCAAAGGGGTCGATTTACAGTGTTTCTCAGAGGATCATGGTTGATTATTCCATTTTTAGCACATACAATTATGAACAAATGAACAATACTATTCAATTATCATATAGCTTAATTACTTGTGAATGTGCATATTAAGGCACGTAACCTTCCTAGGCTAACTGCTTACCTCCAAAGACAATTTAAGATGGGTTATAGAATTCAATTGGGACAATTGAAAAAAAGAGAGAGAGAGTAAAACTAAAACCAATTAAAAAGAACAGGAAAATGTGTGAGCCAGACATCTAGGTTTGGCTCATTTTTGTAGTTAAACATGAACTTTAGCTGTTAATAACTTGGCTGCAGAAAGAAAATGAAAATAGAGAGTCTTTGTCAAAGTCAAAAAGCCTCCTCTTTCCTGGCTTATCCAGGATGCTGGCTCACAGGCACCCTGGAAGGGGCTTCTAAGACTGTAAATCTTGACTAGGAGTCGGGCCTCATCTGAGGAGCAGGTGGCAGGTAGGAGCAAGCTGCAAACCTCGCAGTAGCTGCCCACCACACCACCAGGGCTCCTTTACCTGGCCTTTCAATGGGGAGTTATGCCTTAAAGAGACTTGGAATGATACCTTGGTGAATGTTTCCCAGTAGTTTTGCAGAAGATACAGAATCATTCACCAATAGCTGTTAATCACACTGACTCTATAGAGATTTTGGTATATCAGCACTAAGTAACTGGGAATATAATAAAACATCTCATTCACTCGAGCAGCAAAGATATACAATACTTAAGAAGAGGCTTAATTAGAAAGAACTATGACCTGCATAAAGGAAACTACAGCACTACACTGGAGAGATAATCAAAACAGGAACAAACAGGGACATGTTTCTTAATGGAAGAATGATCATTCTAAAGATGCAAAGATTGCAAATCCTTATCAGGTTAATTTACAAAATTAAAAACGAAAAATTGACTAACATTTTTCTGACAAAATTAATTCTAAAACATTCTGAAAAACCTTAGGACACCAGATATACCATGAATGGAGAGTGATGAAGTGGAGTCTAGTCTGTCCTGCCAGATACAAATCATGTGAGAAAGAATTATTAAAAGTGCACCTACTGGGGCCAAGTGAGAAGTACCCATAAACACAACAGAAAGTTCCATTATATGTGTGAAATTTTCAAGAGGATTTCAAAAAGTTTTTGGTAAAATTCCATTATTTTTTAAAAACACAAAACAATAGAAAAAGGACTACCTTTTCAATAGTAAGTCTTTCTGCAACATTAAGAGATGGAACCAACACATTAGATCTCTGTCTTATTATACTCCAAATACATTCACTACATTTATAAATAGCAAACTTTAGGAAATATAGAATTGGGCATATTTGAGTCTTTGGAAAGAACGATGCATTGCTCAGAAAGAAAAGGGAAACCTGAGAGATTTATCTCTATCAGGGTTTCCCTAGGTGGACAATGTCACTCTCCCTGGGGCTGGGACACTGGAATTATGAAGTGGGCTTTCATCCTGGATTTTAATTACTAGAAGGGCTCTGAGTAATTTTTTGGAAAAGGGTTTGCTAATAAGTTGGAGAATCTGTAATCTATATTAAAAATGTGAAATTTGTGGAGAAAAAAACAGCATAACTTAAATAAAACGGGAAAGAAGTGGACAGTTTCTTGGGTAGGATTTGGCAGGAATACCACGAGAACACACACCCCTGTAAGATTAGATTGTGCATCTGCTTCACTTACTAGGATGAAGAGTTTTATTGGAAGGAAGAGGTCTCATGCAGGAGCAGATGAAGTGTATTCCAATAGCTTTAAAAATATTAAATTATTTTCCCTACTGTCTGCAAAGGTTTCAGTGTAGCAGCCCGATGTCAAGTCAGCTGATGATGACACAGGGTCTCTGCCAATCAGAGAAATTCAAGCCTTGCCTTCCTTTTGCCCTTATAATACTTGGAAATTGAATTGCCAGGTAGAAATAAATTAAAAAGCAACGAGAGAGAGAGAGAGAGAGAGAGAGAGAGAGAGAGAGAGAGAGAGATTCATTAACATTTGAGGAGGAATTTACAGCTAGCCAGCTCTTCTGGCTTTTCAGCCAGACTTTGTTCCTCAAGGTCAAAGTTTTATTTTGAGATAAAGTTGAGTATGAGCTCC
This sequence comes from Nesogale talazaci, assembly GCA_004026705.1. NCBI lineage: Eukaryota > Metazoa > Chordata > Mammalia > Afrosoricida > Tenrecidae > Nesogale > Nesogale talazaci. The sequence continues at coordinate 66,037 of PVJH01000933.1, forward strand.
CTCATTGTTAGGGCCATAGGAAACTCTTCAGAAAACAGACTGAAGAAAAACACACAATGTATGATGGGAAAGGATTAATGACTTTCTTAAAGGCATTCAAACTGGTAGAAAATCTATTACAGTCCCAACAGATAATAGGGTAAAATTCATGTATAGACAGTTTTCTCATTAAGAACCTCGGTTATTGAGTACACTGGAAAATATTAACCATAGCAGGAAAAATATAACTAGAATATAAATTAAAATACACACAGACACACTTATTAAGTTAGCAAGCATTAAAAATATATAAACAGTCTATGAAGATAATTATTTTAACTAGTATCCAATTCATACATGTATGATTTTAACTGCAAATAAAATGTGTTTAAGTATGTCTTTGCCAACAGTGAATGTCTACAAAAAGTTCCATCAATAATACATTTGTCTAATTTGCATTAGAGTTCTTTTTAAAAAAGGGTTTAATCATAAAAGTGACGTCCATAGGCATTTATTGAACTAGTTAAAACCAAGACAGAGGAGTCAAGTGAGAAGGTTATGGTGGCTGATTCTGTGGATCCCCCAACGGGTAATTTTGATATGATTTCAAGAAGGACACAGGACCATCGTGGAAACTTATAAAGAAGTTTCAAGAAAATTGAAATCAAGAGAAAAAGTACGGACAATTTTTGGCACACACCTCAAGACAAAGCACCTGTTCATTCTTCAAGGTTAGCAAGGGTTGTCCTAAGGGAGATTTTGTTGCGAAACCTTATTCCATCCACCCTCCATCCCTGATCTTGCTTTCTTTTGCTTCCCAAATTTAGAAAACATTGACAGAGCACACAGTTTGAGTCTGGACGATGCCAAGACTGCAGTTTTTATGTGTTGTGAGCACAAGAGTGCAGGATTCTTCAAAGAAATGTTGCAGGGGTGGGAAACTTTTTTTTCTGCTATGGGCCATTTGAATATTTCTAACATCATTTGTGGGCCATACAAAATCATCAATTTAAAAATTGGCCTGCTATATTTCACGAAACAAGCACAGTAAAATTTCAAAATGTTAGGATAATACTTCTTTTAATAAAACAAATGGTATAAAAGTCCCCAAATAAACAAAACCTCCCTTTTTATTTTCCTCCTTAAAACATTATCACTCAAGTATATACACACACACACACACATACATGTATATGCACACACATATATATATCACATAGCATATGGAAAATTTAAAGCCCTTGATAATGGACTGAGATTTCTTTTAGTACAGGACTCTGTTTTACTTGTTTAAGTAATATTGCTGTTTCTATAGCTGGTAGGAAATCAATACTTTTTTTTCTTGATAGGTGGCTTCTTAGGTGAAAGAATAAGCTTTTTGCCTCTGTAATGAGTTAGATCTTGGAGACCCACTGGGTAGTACGATTCTCCCCTGCCCTCCAGGGTCGTGACCCATCAGAATGGACTCGATGGCAGTGACTTTGGTTTTATTTTGGATTTGAAGTGCCTTCTTGTTGATCTAGACTACAAGACAGTGTTTAGATAGACATAGGATCTTGTTTCTCCTTGACCTACTTCCAAACCCACCTCTTTCTCTCCACATTGGGGCCTTTGCTCAGCCTACTAGGTTTTCAGACTCATTTCAGGTTTTAGCTATCCAGCTTAGGCCGTGTGCTCTTTCTTCACTTACCCTATTTATATATTTGCAATATTTAGAGCTCACATATTTCCAAGTGCAGGCACTGTGGTGACCCTGTAGGTATGTAGTTCAAACCCACCAGCCACCCTGCAAAAGAAAGATGAAGCTGTCTGCCTCTGTAAATATTTAGAATCTTGGAACTCAAAGGTCGCCGTGAGTTGGGACTGACTTAATTGCTGCGGGTTTGGCTTTTTCAAACTTTCCTTCCAAGAGTAGATGTTATGGTGGCACAAATAGTTCAGTGCTCCACTGTGAAATGAAGGGTTGACTGGCAGTTAGCACTCACCCGGTGGTCGTGTCTTAGGAAAAAGATGTGGTTCTTTGCTTTTATAAAGGTTTCAGCCAAGGAAACTGTACGGGGCACTTTGGTTTCTACTCATATAGGGTATCTGCAAGTTGGAGAGTTCTCCGTGGACATACCAACAGCAAGAATGATCACCCCTACAAATAGTATGTAGAGATGCGGTCAGGCTATCTGTTCCTGAAAAGATTTAGAGAGCAGAGTTGCTGTGGGTCAGAACTGACTTGATAGAAACGAGCAAGTGGGTGGGCAGACCACAGAAAAATCTCAGGAAAACGGACAGACAAGACAACAGCCACGTGTCTGGAAAGAGAAGAATATGGAGAACTTTGGGGACATGAATACATAGATTCACATTCTCTCTTTTTTTCTTCTTTCACACTGTTCATGTCTTACACTCTTGACATGCTTTTGATGATCCTAATTATAAATTTCTGGGTGATAAATCTGTTTATCCTTCCTGACCTTTTTGTAGAGTTTCATGAATTACTGTCAGCCTGCAGTTAGATATCCACCCTGGCCCAACTGGGCACAGGGATAGAGTGTGACCCAGGGCTTAATGTTTGTGAAGAGAAACACAGGGTGTCAAATGTAGCAAAATATATTTAATATGTAGCAGTCTTTATTCCCCACTTTACATTCCCTAAAAAGAAATTTCAAGTGCAGGTGAGTGTCTTACTCATCAATGTTACTCTCAGCAACTTGCATGCTGTCTGGCATGCAGAAAGCGCTCAATATATGTTTATTGAACTGAACTTTCAAGTACCCGATAGTTCCTTCATTTTAGCAAGTGCTAAATTGCAGTAAATGTTTCAATGAGTGCTGGAAGCACCACTGTTTTAACTGTTGATTAAAGAGAAATGCTGGAGAGGTGCAGGTGGCAGAACTGCCATTCTATTGTGATTAGGCTGGCACCTGACTTGTATTCTCATCACTCAACACTTGCAGAGCAGCTCAAGGGAGCTCACGGCAGGGAAAATGTACTTAAAAGAGATGGGAGTTTATATGAGATACTGGAAAAAAGGATGAGTTTCTGAGTGTACAAATTTATTTTGACCTGAGATTTATCATTTACCACAAATAAAGGAAGTCGGACTGTATGGAAAAGAATGCAAGATTAGAGGAAGACGCATTAAAAACCTGCAGTATGTTGATGGCTCATCTTTGCTTCCTGAAAGCAAAGAGAACTTGAATTACTTGCTGCTGAAGATCAAAAGCTGCAACCTTCAATATGGATTTACAACTCAACGTAAAGGAAACAAAAACTCTCACAAGTGCACCACCGAGCAACATCATGATAAACAGGGGGAGAAATGAAGCTGTCAATGATTTCTTTTTACTTGAATCCACAGTCAACACTAATGGAAGCAGTAGTCAAGAAATCAAATGACAAGCTTCACTGTAGGCCTCTTTCCAGTGTTCCAAAGCTAACATCACTTTGATACATCTAAGGGATGTCTGAGGTCTAGGCCCTGGTGATTTTAGTCACTTCATATGTATGTGAAAGTGGGACAGTGAATAAGGAGGACAGCAGGAAAGTGATGCCTTTGAATGATGAGTGAATCATGAATATATCATATCTCCTGGAAGAGAATATTGAATATACCATGGACTGACAGAAGAATGTATATATCTATGTAGGAAGAAGTAGAGCCAGAATGCTTCTCAGAAGAGATCCAGGATCGTGGGAGTTGTTCCCAAGTATTTTATACATGTTATCAGGAGGGCAGTCTCTGGAGAAAGAACTTATGCTTGGAAGAGGGTTATGATAAAGGAGGAAGAAACTTAATGAGTTGTCTTGACACGGTGGTTGCAATAATGGGTTCAAAGTTTGGAGCACGGGAGCAGGTAATGGGAACTGACATGATGGCACTAGACATGATGAGAGCAACACATAGTCACTTGAAAAAGTTCATGCATTCATATGTAAAACTGGATTAGTAATTAAATCCAGTTTTTAGGATTCAGTATGCAATGAGATCATGAAGTGAAATTTGTAGACATTGGTAATTAAATTCCCTTCCATTTCTCCCCACTTCTCACTTGCTGCCTAACATGCTTTGAGAGCTCTTCTTACTAGAGTCCTAGGAATCCTGATTTCCTTAGCACAAAAGAGACTGTTTTGACTTGAATATTTCATAAGAGAAGGACTTCCAGGAAAATGCTGCAAGGATTAACATTATAAGATGCCCCCTGTGGTCTGAATACATAACAGTAATAGCAGAAGATTTTTTTTTGTCATGATAAGGATCACAAGAGGAAAATAAGTTTTGAAAACAATAAATGAAATCTTAAAGAAAATCAGATCTAATTGTACAAGTGTTTTGATACTGAAGAGGAACAACTTTGCAGGAGCAGGCATTTACAGTAGGAGAGGTGGAAAACAAATCTCAAGAATCACAGAGATAAGATTGAATGATGATATCCACTTGAGAAGATAGAAAAAAAGACATAATATCTATAAAAGTATGCGGTGATGATGGATGACTGCACCACATGGAAATGCTGCAGAAATACAAAATAAAAATAAGGCAATCTCTGAAGGGCAGCCGTAGAACACTGGAATAAAGACTTGCATTGGTTATAAAACTGCACCACAAAATTGTTGAATTAAAAGTGTGATAGACTACATGATTATGCAAAATAGATTGAGATAACTATGAATAATAGGGGTACCTAAAGAAAAGCCAGTGGATAATTAACATGGAACCCATATGACAGGAAACAGAGTTTTTAAATCTGGACAAGGAGAATTTGTGAAACAAGTGGGAAAAATGCTGAAATGCTTACTATCAACACTTTTCACTAACATTACTAAATATGCTTGCTGTAGGACTTTAATTAGGAAAAAACATGATGAGACAAATAAGATATACTGATAACTGCATACATGAATAAAAATTTAGAAAACATGCTGAAAATTTTGACCAAAGTATCCAGATCAAAAGGGAAGGAATGCCAAATGGAATTTCAAATTTTCATGGATTCCATGATTTCTCCAGGCATGGGATCTAGATAAACCTTTGGAACCATTTCCCTGAGATAATATTTAAAACTTTTTATAATCTTTGCTGTGCTAAGAATGTAAATGTACAGAGCAAATTACTTTCTCATTAGATGGCTTGTATGATAAATATTCCATGACCTTGGTTGCATTCCTGCAGTGTAAAAGTATTGGCCTGAGGTCACTGTTTCCTTTCATTTGCATTTTGTACCCTTCATACTAGCTCTTATTTGCTTTTGGACAAGTCTTGTCTTTTTTATCTGTTATAATTGATTGTTCTAAGAAAATATTTCTCTGAGTAGTTAGTGCTGCTTTTCTGGGTCTTCCTGTTGCTTGACTGACGGCGGTCTCCAGGAGTGACTTTGGACCTAGGTCATAAGGGCATTTTTAGGACCATCATTTTAGGGGTTCCTTCCGTCTCTCTTAGACCAGTAAGTCCTCTCTCTCTCTCTTTTTTTTGTTTTTTTTGTTTTTGGGGAATCACTGCCTCTGGTGGTCGTGGGAACCACCCAGCGCTGCTCCTGAGAGCCGCCGCTGGATTTAAACCGCCCAAAGTCCCGCACTCAACCACTTACGCCACTGGGGCTCAGCCCACCTCCTCTTTTTTTTGGGTGATATTGATTCTTTTCTTCTACTTCCCACCCCCTTCCTCTCAGAGCCCTCTTCCATGATTCCACTTGGAGCAGTAGACAGTGGTAAGCTAGGCAGCATCTAGCTCTTCTAATCTCAAGGTAGTAATGTAGGCTGTAGATCATGTGGTCCCTTAGTCTTGGATTTCTTGAGTCTTTGGTTTTCTTCATTCTGTTTTTATCGGGGAAGCTAGAGGCAAAGGAGACCTATAGTTATATCACTGATGGCTACTATTAAGCATTTAAGACTCCAGATGCTACTCAAAAAGTATTATGCAGAATATTGTCCTTAGGAACTATGTTTTGGGCTGAGCCCCGGTGGCATAGTGGTTGTGCGCGGCACTGTGGCCCACTGGGATGGAGGTTCAATTCCAGCAGTGGGGCTGGGCCTCCTACTCCCACTGTCGGAGATCAGTGATGCCCCCCCCCCCCAAAAAAAAATCTAAAAAAAAAAAAAAAGGAACTATGTTTTGCCAATCGATGTAGATGTCCCCTAGTCTATGGTGAACTGTCTGTTCATATTATTTGCCCACTTTGAAGATAATTTTATTGACATATAATTCACATACCATATAAATCCATGGTTTTAATATATTAGAATGATACAATCATCACCACAATCCTCTGCAAAATTTAGTCTTCATTTTTGTACTCATTGCTATCAGCTCCCCTCACTAACTACCTCCTCATCATAATCCAAAGAAATTTTTCATCTGGTTATTGTCTCTAGAGGCTTATTTATCCTGAATTTCATATAGAGAAAATGATGCATATAAATAAGAGATTAACAACAACAGAACAAAACACAGAAAAGCCTCAATCCAAAAGAAAGCAGGAAATAATAAGAACTAGAACAAACTAAAAATTGACCAAAAGAGAAAAACAAATAATGCAAATTAAAATTTTAACCAAGCTATGTCTGCTTGAAGTCGCTTTCTGAGGGCAAGGCTTTTCAAATCCCTTGTCAGTTGTCAAAGGAATTCGAGGGAGGTTTATTCCCTATGGAATCTCTGCAAATAGATTTTGGGCTTTCAATGCCTTCCTAAACTGTGTGCTCAGAATTTAAACTCTAATATTTCACCTCTTCTGACCTTGGATTTTATTATTTATAATTGTTGGACCAAAGAGATGGATGTGCTTCTTCCACGTGTACTTGGCTGGCTCATTTAGATGACTGCTTGTTTCAAGACAATCTTTTAAGACCCTCGATACTATTCTTTCTGATAGTCAGTAACTCTTTGTCCACTAAAAATCTCAGCTTTATTGTTATATAGTTCACATATCATACCAATTTAATAGTTAAAAGATATTAAAGAGAATTGTGCTTTCATCACCACAATGTTAGAACATCCATTATTGTTAGTTCCCCCTTTTCCTCACACTCTCTTGTCATCACTCTAAGAAATTGATCTAGTTGCTGTCTATATAATCTATCCTGAGTTTCATATAAAGAAAGTCACTCAAAACAAGCAAACAAGCAACTAAACAAACAAAAAGCTCTAATAGCCACCACTGACTAAAAGTCAGAATAACCTCAATTGAAAAGATAGCAGAAAGTTAAAAACTAGAATAAGTTAAAATTTGATAAAATGGAAAATAAAAGATAAAATTTTAAATTTTAACCTAAGTATAATCCACTTTCCAAAGCATTCTGTCTGGGAACAGGATTATTTGTCTGGAGACAAGACCATTCACATTTTTGGCCAATGGGCCAAAGGAAGGGAATGGAGACTTGATTCATGCAGGGTCTCTCTAAATGGATTTTGGGCTTTCATTGCAACCTTCTGTAAATTCGGTGCCCAGAATTTAAGCTCTAATACAATCTCCACATCAGATCTTAGATTTTATTGTTAATAATTCTTTGTGGCTGAGCCCCAGTGTCGTAGTAGTTGTGCACGGGACTGCGGCCCACTGGGATGGAGGTTCAATTCCAGCAGCGGCTCCACAGGAGCAATGGCTGGGCCTCCTACTCCCACCACCAGAGGGCAGTGATGCCCCAAAAAGCAAAACAAAAAAATAATTCTTTGATTACACTGGTTGTTGTGCTTCTTTCAAGGGGACTTAGCTGACATTTCACTGTGATACCAGCTTCTTTTAAGACAAGCCTTTAGGACCACAGGTTCGATCCTCTTCTGTGAAAACTGTGCACCATTAGCTGTCCTCAGCACATCTTGAGGTAGCACCCATACCTTCAGTGTGAATCCACAAGGGTAAATGTATCTCGTCTCTCTGTTGGATATGCCAGAGCTCACTATTTCTCCAGTCTGTACGTGCTCTTTCTAACTCTGTTGATGAAGTCTTTTGATGCGTATAAAGGCTTGCTTTGAGGAGGGCTCATCTTCTGTTTGCACTGTTTCAGTTTTGATTGGTATTCTATTGATGCCATTTATTAATTCTGCTAGAAGCTGATCTATTTTGTTTTCCTTTCGTGATCTTTATAGTTTTAAAGATAGTTTGTATATGTAGGTCTTTGGTACATTATGTGTTAATGTTTGTGTGTGGTGGGAGATGTGGGTTGTGTTTCATTTCTCTATACATATCTGGTTTTGCCAGCAGAATTTGTTGGAGGGTCATCTTTTCCCCATTTAATAGACTTTGCCCCATTGCTGAATATCAGCTGTACATAGGTGGATGGATTTATGCCTGTGTTCTCAACTTTATGTGACTGCCAGTGTACCAGCATGTTTTGAATATTATGGCTGTATTATTTTTATATCAGGTTATATGTAGCCTCTTATCTTGTTGTTCTTCAATAATGTTCTACTATCTGGGGCTTCTTTTTTTCGTGTAAAGTTAATGATTAATTTTTCCACATGGTTAAAAATGCTGTTGAAATCTTGATAGAAAACTCCTTATAGGATTGCTTTGTGTAGTATTTCCATTTTCACATTGTCAGTTGTTCCTGTCCATGAGCATGGTATAGTTTCTCCATTTATATAGATATTTTTTATTTTCTGCAGTAGTGTTTATGGTCTATATTGTATAGGTCTTGTATGTATGTACCCATTAGATAGCTTCTTAGTTATTTTTTATTTTGGGTGGCTATTGTAAATTATATATATCTATATATCTATATTTGATTTTTCCTTTATAAAGTTTTCTTTGTTGGTAAAGAAGAATCCAACAGATTTTTGCATGCTGAGCTTGTATCCTGTTTCTTTTTTTAATTCTTCTATTAGTTTAAGTAACTTTCTTGTGCATTTTTTTAGGATTTTCTATGATCATATCATCTCTAAATAGGAACAGTTTTACATCCTTTTTGCTTTTGAATACCTTTTATTTCTAGGACCTCCGGTACAATGTTGAAAAAGAATAATGATAAAGGACATCATTTTTTCTGCTTCCTTTCATTCAAAGGACTGCTTTCAGTCTCTTTTGAAAATAATGTTGCCTGTTGGTTTTCTTTCCTGCAAATGCCCTCTACTTTGATGATAATCATTAAACTTAAACTAAAATTAACCCCTATCTTAAAACCAACCAAAAGTTTATCTCAACTCTTAAAAAAATGTCTCTCTTGAGCATTATATTGTTTGAAAACCCTCTATCTGGAATGACATTGGCTACAGAAATCCAAAAGTTTCGATAGAAACTTTTTGGGACAGTGCATTTATGGTGATGGGAAAGAACAACTCAGAAGAGGGGGTGAAAATCACTTTGCAAGTCACAGGATGTGATCAGTGTCACTGAATGCACATGTAGGAACAGTTGAATTAATGTATACTTTGTTTAGCATATTTTCAGAACAACCACATATTAAAACTTAAAATATTTAAGTAAACAATAAGTACAAAATAGATCTATAGTATTTAGAGCTTTGCCATTGTTGTTTATTCATAATAACTTCATGTGCCAGGGAAGAATTTCCCACAGGATTTGCACAGGTTTTGATCTTTTGGGGAGCAGATTGATGCTCTTTCCCAGAAAACAGCTGGGTAAGTTTGAACCATGACTTTTTGCTTTCTTTGTTTTTTGCTTTTGGGGCATCACTGCCCTCTGGTGGTGGGAGTAGGAGGTCCAGCCTTGCTGCTGGATTTGAACCTCCAACCCAGTGGGCTGCAGTCCTCTGCACAACCACTACACCACCAGGGTTCAGCCCAACTTTTTGGTTTCTACTATCAACTACCAGGATTCTTAGTACATTATACATCTATAAAAATAGAACAAAACTAATCTCTATAAATTGTGAAAACAGCATTGAATAATGGTCCATTAATTTAATGCAGGGCATGAAGACTAAAGGAATTGAAAATAATTGCAATGTAAAGGAGTTTATGAAGTCTTTTTTGGCCAGGAATGTTATTTATTTAAATTCTTTTTTATTTTTCTGAATCAAAGGTGTGTTTAAATACCTGCCCAGGACTCTTTGTTTAAAGAGGGATATTCAACAGACACCTGTCATTTGAGCCTTTAAATAGAAACCATAGGAAGAAGGGAAGTATTTCTTTTTGTGACCATACCAGAGTGTGAAAGAAATACATTGAGGAAGAGAAACTTGATACAAGTATGTTTTTGCATAAAGTGGACTTAAGAAATATTTCTTTATGACAAGTAGTAGTACAGAAGATTGTTTCCAAAGGATTATGAATCCAGACTTACCTAATTTTCTCAGACAACTTAAAGGCATTTTGTTTTAGCAACCTGTTTGTGGCAAAGGAGGTACTGGTACCAGAAGGGTTATCATAAATTTAAGACAACTGGTTAGAGCTCTTTCACATCAACAATGATATTTCCATGATTCCTCTTGAAGGAATCAAGAGGTCTAAATTTTTTACTAGTAGTCCTTGAAATCACTGTAAGCCTTTGTATGCAAATATCCAATTGAGTTCTGTTTTTCAACCCAACGCATTCTTGTCTAGACATTTACCAAAGATTGACAATTCAAATGACTGTGTTAAAATGTCTATTTCATAGATTTTGCTAGCAGTTCTTTGGTTGGAATCATCAACTCTCCTTATTGTGGCCTGTGTTTCCTTGCATTTGAATGTGCCTTTTTCTTTTTTTTCTGGAGAAATCCTCCTAATCTCTTATTAATAGCATGGCATATGCAGATGCTATATTCGGTTGAACATTGAATAGGAAAAACTGTAAGGATAGATGCATTTGAATTGTGGTGCTAGAGATGAATGTTGAAAGTAGCATGGACTGATAATAGAACAAACTCATCTCTATTGGAAGAAGTAAGGCCAGAGTGCACCGTAGAGGCAAGGATGGCAAGACTATGTCTTCCATTCTCTGAGAGCAATCTCTGGAGAAAGACATCACGTTTGATGAAGTGGAGGGGAGACGAAGAAGAGGAAAGCCTCGGTGAGAGGCTTGACCCAGTGGCTCAATGGGCTCAGGCAGAGGAACAATTGTGAGGATGGCCAAGGTCTGTGCAGTGCTAGGTTCTATTGTGCAGAGGGTCTTGATGGGTTGGAGCTGACTTGATGGGATCTAATAACAACAACAGTAACATATGCAGATGACAAAGCCTTGCTAGCTGGAAGCGAGCTTGAAGCACTTGCTGAAGAAGCTCAAAGATGGCAATCTTCAGTGTGGATGTCAAGAAGGCCCAAATCCTCACAACTAGATCAATAGGCAATATCATTCTAAATGGAGAGAAGGTTGAAATTGTCAAAGATTTTGTCCTGCTTAGATCTACAAACAGTGCTTATGGAAACAGCTTTCAAGGTATCAAAAGACTTGTTATATACTGTAAGTTTTCTGCATAATACCCCTGTAGAGAATTAGCTAGCAGGATATTACTTTGAGGACTAAGACACACCTGATTCAAAGCATGGTATTTTCCATCACCTCATCTGCATATGACAGTTAGGCATGGAATAAGGAAGACCAAAGAACTGATGTAGTTGAGTTGTGGTGCTGGTGAAGAATATTGAAAGTACCATGGACTGCCAAAGGAAAAATCATCCTTCGAGGCAAGGATGGTAAGACTGCGTCTTACACACTTGGAAATGTTGTCAGGAGAGGCCAGTCGCGAGAGAAGGACATCCTGCTTGGCAATATAGAGGAACCCTGAAAAAGAGTCAGGTCTTGGATGTGATGGGTTGAGACCGTGACTGCTACACTGGGCTGAAGCGTCGGAAAGCTTGTGAGGCTTGGGCAGGAGCAGGTGTTTTGTTCTGTTGTGCAGAGTCGCTGTGGGTCAGCACTTCCTTGGCACCTAATAACAACAATAACAATAACAACAACTTTTTCTCTACAGTAGGAGACATTAGGAAAACATGGCCCCAAGGCGAGACACTAAGGATGTGCACAAAAGTGGCCAGGGAAACAAAGCAGTGAGGAATCCCCAAGATAGACTTTGGGGGCAGGGTGTGGTAACCCATCTGACTGTACTGGAAAACACTGATAAAGGTCAACAAGTAGATCTGGAACTGTTTATAGGCCTTTTGTGTGTGTGCGCGTGTGTGTGCTTAATATTGTCTCTGCATGTCAATTTAGATAAGATACGCAGGATAAACCATCTGGAGGAGAAAACACTAGGAGGGGGAGGGGCGGGCATGGGAGAGGGACAGGCTGGGGAAAGGTATGGGGAACTAATAAACCCAGGGGCAAGTGACCTAAAATCTATGGCGGCGAGGAGGGTGTAGGATGCCTGGTGGGACTTGATCACGTTCAATGTAGCCGAGAGGAATTACTGAAACCTGAATGAAGGTCAGACATGATAGTGAAACAAGAGGAAAGTAAAAGGAAATAAAGGGAAAAATTAGGAAGCAAAGGACATCTATAGAGGTCTATATATAGGCATGCACATGTAAATATATTTATTTATAATGATAGGGAAACAGATCTATGTGTGTGTGTGTGTGTGTGTGTGTGTGTGTGTGTATTCGGCATTAATGCAGCAGGTGCACATTGGGCCTCTACTCAAGTACTCCCTTAATGCAAGAACACTTTGTTCTCATAACCCAGCATTCTGTGATGCTCACCTTCTGGACACAATTACTGAATATAAAATTGGTGCGTAAGCAAATGTGGTGAAGAAAGCTGATGGTGCCCAGCTATCGAAAGATATAGTGTCTGGGGTCTTAAAGGCGTGAAGATAAACAAGGGCTATCAAGCTGAGAAGCATCAAAGGCCCACATGTAAGAAGCACATTGACTTGTGTGATCATAAGGTGTTTATGGGATCAGGTTTCAGGCATCAAAGGCTCAGAACAAAAAATCATATTTATGTGAGTGAGGGGGAAGACGGATTGGAGACCCAAAGCCCATCTATAGGCGATTGGACATGCCGTCACAGAAGGGTCATAAGGAAGAGACAAGTCAGTCAGGGTGCAGTCTATCACCAATGAAAAATACAATTTTCCTCTAGTTCTTTAATGCTCCCTGTCCCCCAGCTATTATGACCCCAATTTTAAATCCAGCTAGACCAGAGCATCTCTGTAAGATGGGTACAGATAAGAGCTAACAACACAGGGAATTGAGAAGAGATGAACACCTCAGGACCAATAGTGAGAGCAGTGATAGCAGGAGGGTAGGAGGAAGAAGGTGAGGGAAGAAAGGAGGAACTGATCACAATGATCTACATATCCCCTCCCCCCCCAGAGGGACAAATAAGGGAGACCCCAGTCAGTGAAAAAATAATAATTGATAAATTATCAAGGGTTAGTGAGGGAGGGAGTGTGGGTAACTAGGAAAAATGAGCTGACCAAGGGCTCAAGTAGAAAGAAAATCTTTTGTAAATGATGGTGACAACATATGTATAAATATGCTGGACACAATTGATGTATATATGGATTATGATAAGAGCTGTACGAGCCTCCAATAAAATGATTAAAAGAAAAAAAAAGAAACATTGAGGTAAGGAGTAATATTTTACTCCAGAATGATCTTACTAAGTATGCTGATAATCACCAAGTCTTTATTATATAGAATTCAATAATATATAGCTATTAATGTACTTATTATACATTATAAAGTAAATTTTTTGATGCTAGATATAATTTTTCATTTTTTTGCACAGAACCCAAACAAAGATCTATATTTTCATTAAAATATGCTTTAGGTGACTCCAAGGCCATCTCCAGTATCTCATTGGTACGAAACGGTCTAAAATACCACTACAGTGGTTTAGATGCAGACTACTCGGAATACGTTTTTGTAAGAAAAGTAAGACTGGTCGATCGCTTCGTAGCTTTCTGGAGTCGGCTCATTTCAGTGATCGGGTGAGGAGAGAGGGTGGACACTCAAACTTAGGACCATTGCTTGGTGACATTGAGATGGTTGAGATGGTCAGCTACAAATCCGCGCGGGGGGCAATTTGGAAGGGCTGGCCGTCTTGATGGCCTCGAATGCATGGGCCCTGCGGAGTGCGGCGTGGCCGAAGTCTTGCCGGACGGTGAGGTAGGCCATGCTCAGTCTCTAGTGATTCTCCGCTTCCTTGTCCAGGCCACGGATCTCGTTCTCCTTGGACAAGCGGGACGCGGTTCGCGGCCCTCGCTGCTTCCCGCTCCACACCTTGAGGGGAATGCGATTGCGGAGGAGGGAGTCCGTCAGGAACAGGGTGGCAGCGCGTTAGGCGACAGGAGCTCCGCCAGAAGCCAGAGGACACCCGCTAGATAGTATCTTATTACGAGACTTTAGAACAGTAAGTTGGAGATCAGGATAAATTTTAGAGGACAGTAGATTTTAAAAAGAATCCAAAATATTCATTGAATTTGATGATCAAAGAATCATAGGTGGTCAGTAATCAGTCATTTTTGCCTCTTGGTTTAGGGAAATTGGATTTATCCTATTTCTCAAAGTAGAGTAGTTGCTGTGTGCTCTTATTTTCAACCCCTAAGGGTTTTCTAGGTTGTAATTCTACACAAAGGAGACTGGTGTTGCAAGGGTTAAGTTCTCAGGGCAATCATTTGAATCCAGCAGCATTTCCTTGGGAGAAAGTCCAGCAGCTTGCTTCCTTAGAGTGCAGCCTTATAAACCCAATGGCCTAGTTCTGCTTTGTCATATATGGTCCTTAGGGTTAGAATTAGCGCTAAAATTGTCTTTATGAAAGCAGAAAGATAGGTCTTTCTTCTTGGAGGATTTGACCAATTGTGGTTCATTCAAAGACTTTGGACCCAGATGATTCTGCTGTGTTTCATTCATTGTCTTTGTTCCCTTGGGAAATTATTTATTTAACACTTCTGTTTTGGTAGTTTTCACTATGTAAAATTAGAATGAGGCTATTTGGAGGATTTAGCTGTTCTCCCACGGTGAGTCGACCCAACAATGTGTAAACTGCTCAACAAAGATCTCTGTCACATAGGAACTGTTGTCTGCTGAGAAAGAGATGTAACTAAAATATTACATTGCAAATAAAATAATTTTCTCAGATTGTTTGCAGCATTAAATACCATGCTAGCAACAAAATGGTAATTTTGTTTTACCATAGGGATTTATGCAGTTTTTGTAGTCATTTAAAGCATACTCTTGAATATTTTAAGGATATGAAAAATGCTCACAATATAGTAATAACTTAAAAAACAGATTATAAAATATTCTGTCCTCTCTGACTCCTATTATCAAAGAAAATTTCATAAATGTGTGAATATTTCTGTTTCCTGTATGCTATACTATTTACACTGGTTTTCTCTTCCTTGTCGTATTTTGAACAACTTTCATGATCTTCATAATAAATATTTTTTCACTGTTCAAAAGCTACAAGAGTACCAAAATGTACCAATATAATTATTTTTTAAGAAAAAAAAACCATGTTCTGCTGTTTAACACCTTTGATTTTGAGCAAATAATCAGTTCTCTGGGTAATTTGAAGATTAGGGGAAGGTTATAAAAACCTGCTGTAGGGCTGAGCCCCGGTGACGTAGTGGTTGTGTGCGGGACTGCGGCCCACTGGGATGGAGGTTCAATTCCAGCAGCAGCTCCACAGGAGGAAAGGTTGGGCCTCCTACTCCCACCACCAGAGGGCAGTGATGCCCAAAAACAAACTAAAAACCTGCTGTATGCAGACTCCACAGCCTTACTTGCTGAAAGTTGGAGGACTTGATACACTTGCTGATGAAGATCCAAGAGTAGTCTTCAGGGTGGATCACAACTCACTGTCAAGAAGATCAAACTCCTCACAATTGGACTAATAGGTAACATCATGATAAACTGAGAAGAGGTTGGGCTTGTCTGAAGAGTTTGTCCTGCTTGGATCCATAATCAAGACTTAGGGAAACAGCCGTCAAGATATCAAAAGACTTGTACAAGACTCTGTAGAGTATTGAACAGCAAAGATAATTACTTTGAGGACTAAGTTGCACCTGACCCAAGCCATGGTTCTTACCATGGCCTCCTATGCATGTGAAAGTTGGACATTGAATAAGGAAAATAGAAGAAGAATTAATGTACTTGAATTGCAGTGCTGGTGAAAAATGTAGGAGATATTCTGTTATGAATAAGGCTTTTGTATGTCAGAAAAGGCTTGTTGGCCTCTAATAACATCTTCGATTTACACAGGTAGGTTTGATAATAAAAATGCACAATTAGGAGCATTTTCCCCCCAATTTAAATTCCTCTACATGAAACTTGCCAGAAACTTTACTGGCTCTGGCACACAAGAGTCTGCACATGACCAAGTCTGTTAGAATGTATAACATGCAGGAGGCTGAAGGAAATGAATGCATTCAGAGTAAACATAGAAGGGCAGTCTTATCTGGAAGCTGGATAAGGTCTGGGACAAATACAGGAGGTTCTGAAGCCCTTGGAGATGCATGTGATCAGCTTCCCCCTGCCTGTAATCAATTACCTGGCTGGAAGGCTTCATGGGTAAAATGCTTAGTGAAGGCTTGGCAGTGAGACTTTCATGTTCCGAAACCCAGATAAATTGATACTGATAAACCTGGTCACAGAAGATTTAAATTTGTTTTCACACTTACTTTAAGAACATTAAAAATTATTGGTAAACGCATTCTCAAACACTGTCAGGTTTGAAAAATGCCTTTATTTCTCTTTTGTACTTTAAAAGTACGCAATTACAAAGTTATTGACTTACACTTTGCATTTGGACATTTAATGTAGCTGAATTGAGATTTATACAAACAGGTAGGTTTTATGGGATTCCTGGTAGTTTATAAGAGGCATATTAAGGGGTCCAGCAAATATAGAGTGAGACTAAAATTAATTGAGTTGTGGAGTAAACTAGATATATGCAGAAAAAGCATAGTCTTATTGCTGTTATTCATTTATAATGTCTGTTGACACCTTGTGGCCTTCTTTTCCTCTGGAAAGGCTATGATGTCTTCGGTGTCCCCTAAGAGTAGAGAAAGCAAATCATACAGCAGTGGACTACAATTGTTAGTACTCCAGGACACTTAATGTCAGCCACTCAGGGAGTGGGCTCAACTGTCCTTCAGTTCAAGGTCCCTTCTTGGTAGCAGAAATTATATTCACAGATTGACTGGCCACATGGCTTATTTTGAGCCTGAACAGTGCAGTGGCTAAAGTGCTCTGCTGATAAGCAAAACATTGGTACTTTGAGCCCACTAGCTTTTCTGCACAAAAAATATGTGGCAGTCTGCTTCTCTAAAGGTTTACAGCCTTGAAAATCTTACGGGGCACCTCTACATCAGTCTATATGGTCACTATGAGCTGGTATTGACCTGGTTTCAACTTACTTAAAGTTTTCTTTGTTTTACTTACTTATTTATTTTCACATATCATGCAATGTAATCATTCAATCACAGTAAGATTTTTGCAGTTGTCAACAATCAATTTCTGAGCCTTTTCTTCTCATACTCATTGTTGTTAGCTTCCCATTTCTTGGATCCTCCCCTGCCCTCCCCCTGTCCAGTTATTGTCTCTATTGATCTCCCTGCCCTGCAATTAATTTACAGAAAATCATACAAAATAAAACACAGCCATACAAAAAAATCATACCAAGCAAACAAACAAAAAACAAAGCCAACAGCAATGACTAGATAAAACCTAGTAAAACCTCAGTCAAAGAGAAAGCAGAAGACATCAAAAACTCAAACAACTTGTCTTTGCTTTGGCGGCACATATACAAGAACTGAAACAATGTTAAGATGGGTCAAAAGGGAGATCAAATCATAGGGTATTGCGTTTTAACCTAACATCTGCCATAATTGACTCCATAATGATCACTGTCTGACAGCAGTGCTACCCACACACCCCTCCGTTATGTTCAGAGTGTTTTGTTGGAGACTTAATGCATGTGGGGACCCTCGCAATAGATTTTGGGCGTCTACTATCATCCACAGCCTTCTGCAAACTGGATGTTCAGAACTTAAACTCTGATTTCCGTTCCCTTCTTTTGACTTGGAATTTGTTGTTTGCAATCATTAGCTCACATAGGCTGGTGTACTTCTTCCTGTGGTCACTGTTCAGGTTCCTAAAATCTGCCATAACTTAGGAGAGGAACTCACAAAAAACATTTTACTCTGCCTTGATTATTTATTATTGTGTTATGTGATGTGATTTGTATCTATTAGAATGGCATTACCATGAAGAGAGAGTTTCGTTACCATGGTAATGTAATGTTTGTGTAACCTATTGTTCCCTAGGATTTCTTTCATAGGATTATATTCTGAAGTGTTGCTCTTTCTGTATTAATAGCTGTAATTTTTTTTACAATGGCATGTTCACTTTATTCCAGTCATGCTGCCCCCAGTAGCTGAAAATTTAAAAGTACTTTTTTTTTCTTGCGGGCATCACTGCTTCTGGTGGTCGTGGGCGCTACTCAGCCACCACTGGATTTGAACTGCCAAGCCCGCAGGCTGCAGTTCCGCACTCAACCACTTACGCCACCGGGGCTCAGCCCTTAAAAGTACTTTTTAATGGGCTACTGTTTCAAGACATTTACATGCTCGTAAGTAATATAGTAATCAAATAACCCTTTCAGGTAGGTACTGTTATCATCCTACAAATGAGGAAATTGAGGCACAGAGAAGTAAATTACTTAAGATCACTGAAAGAGTAAATGGTGGAGCCAGAAATTTATCTCAGGCCCACCCATTGCCCTCAAGTCAATTCTGACTCAAAAAGACCTTACCGGACAGGGAAGAACTACCCCTGTGACTTTCAGAGACCAAATCTTTCCAAGAGTAGAAGAACTTATCTTTCTCCTCCAGTGCAAGCCGGTGGTTTTGAACTTCTGACCTTTTGGTTAGCAGTTCAATATACACAGTCAGGGATTCTATATAATTACCCTATAGAGCTTTCTGAGCCTGCAAATATTTATAGGCAAACCTTTCTCATCTTTCTCTCATTAATCTCAGACAGTATGACTCAAAAGCCTGGACACTTAGCTACCCGCATTGACTTTTTTTGAGTATACCTTTGTCTCTGTTTTCTATAGTTATTATGAGAATTTTGAAGTTTTGAAGCCTCTTCTTTACCTCATGTAAGGACAAAGTCACATCCTTCTAAATCTCTTGAATTATTTTCTGCTCTATGAACGTGATAGGACAAACACACTTTTTCTAGTCCCCTCACCTAGTCTATATTTTATGCTTCCCTACTCGTAGTATAGTGTGGGAAATAACACTGATGCAATCCCCAAACTCAAACCAAACTCAGTGCCGTAGAGTTGACTCTGACTCACAGGGCCCTGGTAGGACAGAGGAGAACTGCCTCTTTATGGGAGTGCAAAGCCTCATCTTCCTTCTTTGGATCAGTGGTGGTTTGGGAACAAATTGTAATTCATTAATTACACCACTACGATCTGCAAATTTCCATAGATAAAGAAATAGAAAGACTCACAGACAAAGTTACGAGATTGGTAAGTCATATAATTTAGTAAATCATTTAACGGTTCGGCAGAATCCTAGCTCCTGGGTCTGCAAAGTTTGTTTTCTCCTTCCAGATCCAAGACTAAATCCGCACACATGCTGCACCAGATCCTCTGTCAGGCCAAGAAGCCCCTGAGTTTGATCCCTCTCTTCATGTTGATTGGAGCTGGAGGTATTGATGCTGCACTGTATGCCATACATTGTTTAATTCAGATGTCAGTTGGGACAGAAAGATCAACCCAGAAATATGAAATAAACTTGGTGTTGGCCTGAGCCCCGGTGGCGCAGTGGTTGAGTGCGAGACTGTGGCCCACGGGCTTGGCAGTTCAAATCCAGCAGCAGCTCTCCAGGAGCAAGGCTGGGTAGCTACCACGACCACCAGAGGGCAGTGATGCCCTCCCCCCCAAAAATATTGGTGCCAATGAACAATATAAGTTCTTTGCTGTGAATACAGATTGCAGCAAACTGAAGAAAGATGGCCCTGACTTCTAAATGAAATGTTTCCCCATAAAGCTGCTGAGAATGAACATCTTCCAGAAGTTATCTGCACAGTGTTCCACGTAACTAGGATATCGTTATCTCCTGAATGCACAAAATCATGTTGGTATGTCGTGTTGGGGTTTATACTGAATAATAAACATCTGAAACAAAAAAAATCATTTAACAATTCATAGTAAAAAGCAAGAAGTTGGTTACTGCAATCCAGGTAAGATACAAATGAAGTAAAATTAACTATATAACTTGAATTCTGGTTCACACACTGTAGATACATGCCCTACCTCTTACTTTCACCTTCCCCCATGGTAGTGTGGATAAAAGGACCAGAGTGGGACTTAGGTAAGGAGACACACTCTTTTGGAGAGATATCAGGGAAAGCATATCTGATCAAGGGCCCACAATTTGTCTGTTGAACCACAGTGGGTCTTAATCTTCATTTTTTTGGGTGTGGTGAGGTCAGCATAGGGGTTTGAGTGGAAAAGCACTTGTGAAGAAAAAATGGAACCATACTGGAAATTGATTTAAAGATGGTGTACTACTATCCCTGAGTGATGTGCATGCATTTTTAGACTTGATCTTTATAACACTTCCAGTAAATAGTTATCTTAACGTGTTTTTGAGGTTACAGTTTTGTTCTGCATTATACTCTCCCATTCCTCATAAGCTACCCTTCATCCATACTTCACAGTTCTTAAGAATTTTATCCCTTTTATTTGTTTTTATTGACCTTTATAGAAGAATTGAATATTCTCAAATAATAAATCAAGTAGATATTACACAAGAAGCATAGATTTCTACTCGTAAAATTGGACTGGGGAGTAAAAATCATCGATTGAACACAGTCACAGTTCAGAGATTGAGCAGTATTAGAGAATGGCTGATTCGTTGGGTGGAGGTATCAGAAGAGGTTTGAAAAAAGAAAACTGGAGCATGGCTCAGGCACTTTATAGTGGCTAGTTTGTTTGGAATTGCTTCAGGGGAACTCAGGAGGGCCTTCTGGCCATCTTTCAGAGAGCTACATAAACAGTGAAAGAAATGCTTTCTCAACTCTTCTGTTACTCAGGAAAACAATTCTGGAAAATGGGTCTTGTGTGTGAATATTAAATATATATACGTATATTTATATTTTGAAGGGGCCTGGGCTTGTCAACCAGGGTTTGATTGCCAAAGGAGTTTTTGGCATGACCTCTTTTGAATAAGGCAAACATGTTAGGGCTGTGATTGCCTCCACATCCAACCATGTCATAAATTGTATGACTGAATGCAAACATAGGATTTACATGGTAAAAAAATCCTTTTGAAATTCTCCCTAGAAAAACAGTGGTCAGTGTAAGACATGAGAAAAATAATAATAACTTATAAATAATCAAGGGTTCATGAGGGAGGCAGAGTAGGGGAAGGAGGGAAAAAATGAGAAGCTGACTCCAAGGGCTCAAGTAGAAAGAAAATGTTTTGAAAATATTGATGACAACAAATGTACAAATGGATGGATGCATGGATTGTGGTAAGAGTTTATAAGCCTCCAATAAAAATGATTTAAAAAAAAGAAAAAGAAATTTTCCTTAGACAAGCTGATTTGCAGAGAATAGAAATAGCATAGTTATTCTTCTATTACGCATTCCTCTTGGAAACACCATAGAAAAAGACCACCAGCTTATTGTGGACAAGTAAAAATGGAGAATGCGTTGAATTGTTAGTTCTTGTTGTGTGTGGGCTGGTTAGGAAGTTTTGACTAATTGCATCGGTTAACTTGTTAGACGATCAAGGTTTAAAGTGCTACTATTTTTCATATAGGGACGGAATCATCCACAATATTAAAGAGAAAAGAGAGTAAAATGTTCAAGTGCTTTTCTTAATAGTTTGTAGAACCGGGGCTTATTGTTCCCTTGATGGTAATTTCCAGTCCATTGTTCCATTGACTAGGCAGGAGCAGTGGTTTTAGATGTGGTGTTATTGACCATCTCAAGAGGGCTATCCTTTAGGACAAGGAAGCCTCCGGAGACTTGAAAACTAGAGGCGGGAGAACTGATTACAGACATTAAATAGCGCCATTGACAAATCATTTAGCTAAGCTTCTTCTATAGATTCTTTTCACTAGTCTACATTACTTTATGACTTCTCAGTCCTTGTTTGATGGAATAGATGTGAAACGAAAATAAGATAAAGGAAAAATGAAGTAGATATTGTTTTATTCCTGTTCAGTAATGGAATATGTAAGCAGTTTTGACCCATGTGGTCTATAAGCAGCAGAAGATGGATGGGTAATATTTTGGTACTGTTTTTGTTCTTTTACTCTTGAACCACATATCCATGGGGTATATGTTGGGACCTCAATAAGTAAAGGCATATTTGCTTATTGAATCAGTTGTTCACACTAAAAAAAGACTGGGCTTTACATTCTCATAAGCAATTACAGTCTCAGAAACCCACAGGGGGTCACTATGAGGCAGCATTAACTTGTTGGCAATGTTTAGTTTTGGTTTGGTTGAATAGGTAGAGTTTTGTTTTGTTTTTTAATCTGACTTTACTACTTAAAAAAAAAAAAACCTGACCTTACCACTCTTGATTTAGATAATATGATACAAATAAATGTTGGATTATGCTGATAAGTTATACAACTTATAGGCTTAATATACAGCATTTTTGGGATCATACTCCACTCCTGAATGTAGACTGTCAATATTGTGATACACCAGACTTAGAGAAGATTTGTAACCATGTGACATTCTACTAGAGTAGAAATGTAAGAAAGACAATTTTAGGGTGGGATAACTCAAGAAATGTCCTTCAGGATGTGAAAGTCGATGTCGTGGTGGTCATGGAAGTAAAGTAGTGGCTATCTAGGCCTCTTACTGGAGAGAGATTTCTGAATATTTATTTTCAGTGTCTGCTTGTCAGGTGCCTGTGAATTGGTTCCAGTTTATAGTGACCTGGTGCGCAGAGGAACAGAACACTGCCCTGTGCCATCCTCTTAATTGTTGTTACGCTTGAGCCCTTTGTTGTAGCCACTGTGTCCATCTGTCTTGTCCAGGGCCTCCTCTTTTCTCATGGCCCCTCTACGTTCCCAAGCATGGTGTCCTTTTCCAAGGACTGTTCTTCTGAGACACCTGCCCAGAGTAAGGGAGAGAAAGTCTCAGCAGCCTTGCCTGTAAGAAGCATGATGGTTGTACTTGTTGGTATTTGTCGGTCCATGGTACTTTTTGTGTATGTTGTTTATGATACAGCCAACTGTTTGAAGTGGCATGCAATTAACACTACTAACACAGCAAACAAAACAAGGATAATCATTGTAATTGGGGACATATTTAGTTCTAGATTTCTTGGAGTCGTGATCTAAAAAGAAATGGAATGAATCAAAGAAACTCCTTATTTAATAATAGTAAGTAAATGATGGTGTCAGAAAAAAGACAATAGCACTTTTATCTGTTACGAAACTCTAGGAAGTATTTATTGCATTGATCTTAAACTATAAGGGGTAATATGCTTCATAACAGAGCATTGGTAGTATGGTGGGTTAAGTATTTGGCTATTAACTAAAAGATTGGTTTTTTGAACCCTCTTGTCAGCTATTCTGTGGAAGAAAGGTGAGACTTTTTGTTAAAGATTAAAACCTTGGAGGGGCTGAGCCCCAGTGGTGTAGTGGTTGTGTGCGGGACTGCAGCCCACGGGGTTGGTGGTTCATATCCAGCAGCAGCTCTCCAGGAGTAAGACTTGGCCTCCTACTCCCACCAGGGGGCAGTGATGCCCCCCCCCCCCAAAAAAAAAGATTAAAACCTTGGAAATCCTATGGAGAAGTTTTATTCTGTCTTACAGAGTTACTATGGGTTAGAATTAACTGTGTCAGTTGGAATCATCATACACCTCACTCAATCCCCATTTCTTCCTACATACTTAACTTTACTAACCCAATGCTTCATTTTTCTCATTTATTCTAAATGCTAAATTTATTCTAAATTTATATTTGAATTGATAGGGTTTTTATTTGTAAAACCTTGAAATCCCAGGAGCAAAGCTGGGCTTCCTACTCCCACCAGGGCAGTGATACCACACACACACAAAAAACAAAACAAAGCAAAACAAAACAAAAAGCCTTGAAATCCAATGAATCATACATAGCACAGGATATAGTGTAAACAAAATGAAAAGTAATAACATAATTAGTGGGAGCTTCAACTGCAGTTTTTATAAAATGCACATATTCATTTAGTATGGCCATTTATAATTGATTCTTGATGAGCATACACTAGCAAGTGTTCATTGTTCTAAGACAATGGTTCCCACCCTTCCTAAAGCCGCAATCCTTTCATACAGGTCCTCATGCTATGACGACCCCAACCACAAAATTATTGTTGCTACTTCATACCTGAAATTTTGCTACTGTTATGAATTGTAATGTAAATATCTGATCTACAGGATGTATTTTCATTGTTACAAATAGAAAAGAATTAAAGCATGGTGATTAATCACAAAACAATATGTAATTATATATTGTGAAATATTTATTTCTAATGAAAAATAAATGGAATTTTGTCTTGAAGCATGGTATAGCATGGGTAACAGTCTTCATGGTGGGCACTCGTATGTGGGTGCATCTGCATATGGGCAGACTTTTCTGAAGGTGAGTAGAGGAGCAGTGTCTCGGTTCGTAAGACCATCGGAACAAAACAGAATAGTCCAAGAGATAAACGTAGATTCACAAAAACATTGTAACAGACAGCTTCACAGGTTGCAACCCACAGCTGTTCTGTGAGACTATTTTCATCAATGACGGCAGCTATTTAACGTTAGTGCTATCTGAGAATGTGCTTCCTTCTCTTGCCTAATTCCACTGTACCTATTCTTTGACTTCACAGAGACTGTCAATATTTTAGCTCCTCTCCTTCTTCCACGTCTGTCATTTCTCTTTTGATCTCAATTCCTTTTCTAAATGGTTGAGACTTTGTCTTGTTTTTAATAATGCTATACTTTTATTCTGTGCTAACCCACTTTATAAAACATGGAGTTGGAATCAATACTATAGTCTTCTTCCTCGTCTCCTGACCTCAGTTGCTGAAACTTGGAGAAAATCTTAAAACTGTGAGAGCTGTTGCCATGACAACACGAAGGGTTTGTGGCTCAGCTGACCTTGGATACCATCGTTCATCTGTGTACTGCTTCTCTCAACAGTGAAGAGTTCAAGTCTTCACACCTTTTTTAAGACTCTCCCTTTGATGTCATCTGTTTATCTAGTTGTCATTATGAGATCATCTTTCTTTTCCTGCAAATGGAGGTTGTTAGGATTCTTCCCCTGCCCCCCAACTCTTTCTGCTTCCACCTAAAATTAGCTATCTTGGTACATTTTGGGTCACTATGAATTAGAATCGACTTGATTCTAGTTTGAGTTTGGAACATATCATTTGTGTTAGTCCAGGTAGACTAGAGGAACAAATTTCATAGACACGCATATAGATATAAGGAAAAGGTTTATATACAAGAGAAACAGGACATGGAGCCTAGTCCAGTTCAAAGTCATAAGTCCGATATTAACCCATATGCCCGAAATCAGTCTATAAAAGCTACTTCAGACTCACGAAGTCCCAGGTCAGTGGGTGCAGAATCCTGGCACTGGCAGGAGTCTCCACATGACTCCTCGCTTCCAGGGTTCAGGGTCCATCAACAGCAGAAGCAACTCATCGCTGCCCGAGGTCTCCATGTGGCCGCCCCAGCTTCAGAGGTCTGGCTCCATCAGGGCCGTGTGGTCTCTCCGCTGGCTCCTCCATCTTCTCGGACGCTGCCATCTTGTCCGTGATTCATCGTCTCTGAGACTAACTCCCAGCAACAACTGGGGAGATAGCTTTTCATCTTCACGAGGGAAATATCGCGAGATTTCCCAGATGTATCAGGAGAAAGCCATGCCCACACAGAAGCCTCATTGGCTACTCAATGGCTCTCTCCAGATTAACAGGCTAGACTCCATCCCTACATCTCAATCATGAAATGAACATAAGCACATGACTGCCACATCATTACTCTATTTTTTCCTACCTAAAAACAATGAAGAGTGTGGCTCTATTTCATACCTGTAACTTGACCCATTATCCTCTCTCCTCTGGGTCTCTGTTCTAACAATAGGTACTTCTTAATTCTGAATCTTCAATATCTTCTATCCATGAAAGAAATTTAAGTTTTTCTCTTCCATAAAACATGTTTGACAACCACAATAACTCTTGACTGTGTGTATATCTCCAATCTATACAACCTCACCCCGACTTTCTGAATCTTGAACGTTCGCTTCAACCTGTTTGCTGTCTCTTCCCTACTCAGAGTACTGCTGTTAGAGTTAAACTTCAACCAATCTAGTAAAGTTACTCTTACTAAGGGGCCTAGTGACTTTAACATGTTAGCAATGGATACTGTTATTTCTGTATGTGATTCATAGTGACTGGCAAAAGCTCTCTCCCTCTCTCTTTTTTTTTTTTTAAATTTTATTGGGGGCTCTTACAGCTACTACAACATTCAGTACATCATTTGTATCAAGCATCAAGCACATTTGCACACATATTTCCACATACATTTCCCAATATTTTCCACTTGAGCCCTTGATACAAGCTCCTCTTTAAAAAAAATACAACAAAAAACTCCCTTGTCTCCTCCCCCCCTTTTATAAAAAAATCAATCATTTTATTAGGGGGCTCCTAAAATTCTCATCACAGTCCCTAACAACATCAGTTGTATTCAGGCCACTTTTACACACCCATTGCTATCATCACTCTCAAAACGTTCTCTCTCCCTCCAGGCCCCCATTATCAGCTCCCTATATTACCCTTCCTATCCCCCTTCCCCTTGTACCCTTAGTAATTTACAAATTATTTTTTCATCCTGTACACTGTCCAATGTGTCCCAACACTCACTTCCCTGTTGTCCGTGCCCCAGAGAGGAGGCTATGTGTAGATCCATGAAGTTGGTTCTCCCTCTCCATTCCTCCATCCCTCCAACCTCCTGGTATTACCACTCCCATTACTAGTCTTGATGGATCATCTATCCTAAGTTTCCCATGTTTCCAACTTCATTGTACATCTCCTGGTCTAGCTGGATTTATGTGGTAGAATTGGGGTCATAATAGTGGGTGTGAGGCAGCATGGGAACTAGAGAAAGGTTGCATATTTCATAGCTCCGACCCTGTATCTTAACTGACTCATCTCCTCCTTGTAACCCCTCTGCAAAAAGGAGTCACCTCACCTATTGATGGGCTTTGGGTCCCCAATCTGTACTCCCCCTCATTAATAATAATATAATTTTAGCTCATTGATGCCTGACACCGGATGCCTTCACCACCTCATGATCACACAGGCTGGTATGCTTCTAACGTGTGGGCTTTATTGCTTCTGAGCTGAATGGCTGCTTGTTTACTCAAGCCTTTAAGTCCCCAGATTCTATATCTTTTGGTAGCCCGGCACCATCAGCTTTCTTCACTACATTTGCATATGCACACATTGGTCCTCAGGGGTCATCACTGAGGACAAAAGCCCTCTCTTATTATGCTTTTCTGAATCAACTTTTATCTCTTGGGCGTTTCTGTTTTGGCCTTTCTAAAATTCTTGTATTTCAGAAGCTCTTGAAACATTGATGTACTTACATGTGTGTCCTTAGTTCTGCTTCTAGTAGATCCCACTTACTTTATGATTTTATCTATTCCTTTTGTGCTTATTGATAGATTGGAAAGCAGTGTGAGACCACTTAAATCTGTTAAGTTTTGGTGATCTGGCCTAATAGGTAGGATACTCCTGGAACTCTCAAATTAAAGTGCCCCCTTCCCCCCAGTCACTGCAACAGAATCACTTAAATCACTACCCCATACCTTAAGAGTATTCAGGGATATTCTCTCCCTGAATTTCTAAATTAGTATGTTTGGGCAAGGATGTGGGGATCTATATCAGGGTCAAAAATTTGTGGACAACTTTTATTATTTTTTGGTTCTGTTTCTCCATGAACTTTAAAATTTTATTTTTTATAATTTTATCGAGGGCTCTTATAGAAATCCACACGATTATTATCAATCACATTTGTGCATATGTTGCCATCATCATTTTCAATGCATTTTCTTTGTACTTGAACCTTTGGTATCAACTACTCATTTTTCCCTCCCTTGCCCCCCTCCCACCCTCCTGAACCACAAGATGGTTATTTATTGTTATTTTCATGTTTTTCACCATCTGCTATCTCGCTTTAGCTATGTTTCTGTTGTTCACCCACCTCAGGTATGTGTGTGTTATATGGTGATCATTGCAATAAGTCCCCCCTTTCTCCCCCTTTCCCCCCCACCTTCTCCCTACTCTCATAGTACTGCTACTCTCATTACTGTTCCTGAGAGGTTTATGTGTCCTGGATTCTGTGTTCTGAGGGCTCTTTTCTTTACCAATGTACATACTCTGGTCTACCCAGATTTGTAAGGTAGAACAGGGTCATGATAGTGAGGGATAGTGGTGAGCAGGAAGATTTAAAGAACTAGAGGAAGGTTGTGTGTTTTATTGGTGCTATACGGCACCCTGGTTAACTCATTCTTTCTGTGTGGCCCTTCTGTGAGAGGATGTTCCTTTGTCTACAGATGGGCCCTGGGTCTCCACTCCAACCCTCCACGTTTGCACTGATATCACTGTTTGTTTTGGTTCTTCTGATGTCTGATACATGCTCCCATCGACACCTTGTGATCACACAGGCTGGTGTGCTTCTTCCATGTGGACTTTTTTGGTTCTGAGCTAGATGACCTCTTGTTTACCTTCAAGCCTTTAAGACCCCAGACACTGTATCTTGTAATAGACAGGCACCATCAGCTGTCTGCACCACATTTGCTTATGCACACATTTTGTCTTCAGCGATCATGATGGTGAGGTGAGCGTCTCAGATTATTAGAGGCCAGGTTATTAGAACAGAGTTTTTGTGTGAAGGGACGGCTTGAATAGAGGTCCAATGTCTCTCTGCTACTTTAATACTTTAACATTTAAATATATGCGAATAGACCAATATCCCCATTTTATATATTAATACATATATTCATGCCTATATTTATAACTCTATAAATGTCTTTTGCCTCCTAGTTCTTTCCTCTCTTTCCTTTTACTTTCCTCCTGTCCCATTACCATATTTGCCCTTCATTCCGCTGTCTGTAAATCCTCTGGACTACATTGCACTGGATCAAACCCCACCCGGCATTCTACCCTCCTTGTCATTGATTTTAGATGAGTTTGTTGACTAACCCCTCCCTTTCCTCTGCCCCGCGGAACAGAACAGTCGCTCAGTTGATTGCTCCTTGGGATTGTTTATCCTGCCTACCTTATATAAATAGACATGGAGAGAGAATAAAAAGTAAACAACAACAGCAACAAAAGTCTATAGATAGTACAGACTTGTCTGCTGACTCTTAGGAATGTTTTTCAATTGGGTCTGATGAGGTGTCTAGCCCTGCCCACTCTGCAACCCAGGGTGAAGTCTATTTTCAGATTCCTCAGAACTTCCCTTGCTTTGCTCCCTTGCTGTAGCACTCCCTTGCTGTTGCACTCCATGTTTTTCCCAGTGGGACAGGGTAGGGAGGCATTCCAGACTGGGAATGATTCCGTATTGTGTCTCCAGTGCCGTGCCTGGTAGTTCTGTGGGTCAGTGAGGGCATGTCATGTCTCATGGTTGGGGCAAGTCTTATGGTACTCACTGTGCATTGACTGCTCTGAGCAGGAATGTCGTCTTCAAGGCTTGGTGTGCCAGGCTGCTATTTCTTTCTTTCTTTCTTTCTTTCTTTCTTTCTTTCTTTCTTTCTTTCTTTCTTTCTTTCTTTCTTTATGTCTGTCTGTCTGTCTGTCTGTCTGTCTGTCTTTCTCAGTCTTTCTGTCTCTCTTAGTTTGCTCCTATGTGGTCTGGGTAGACCTGCTACTCTCCCCAGAATGTATCTTTAGTACATGAACTTTTTGACTCCTCCTCATCAAAAGTTATCAAAAGTTTCCTAAGTTGATTCTGATGCACATTTCCTGTTTACCGTATCTCAGATGCTGTGTTAAGTTAGCAAAACCATCTTATTATAGAACTTTGAAAGCCTTATCTGTATTTTCCAGTTAATAAATAAAAGTTTTAGTTGCATATGGTCTCACAGAATTTTATTCTAAATACAACTCTGTAAGTGATTACAATTGCCCAAGTATTAGACTCTGTAGCAGGATGTATTAACAGAATTGTGCCCTGGAATGTGTACATTGTTTCAAAGATGTGTAAAATTGTTTCAAAGATGTGGTTTCATGGATAATCTTTGACTTTCAGCATAGTGATGTGTCCAGGATGAATTACCCTTTCAGTGTGTCTCTGGGTAACTAACTCGAGAGGTTACTTTCTATAATTTGGATGTCAGCTTGGTCTTTCTTCTCCACGTGACTTTTTCAGGAGTATGCTGCTTGATTTTGTCTCACTTAGTACAAAGCTCAGCTCCTTTACCTATTCCCAGAAGCCCTCCTTACACTTGTTGGATGACTGGAGTTTTGGGGGTTCCTGTAGGAATGACATCTGAAATCATGCAACCTTTTTACATCTCCCAATTCTCCTCTGTCTGATTTTTATCTTCTTTCCCTTTCATTGATTCATAGTCCCTCTCTCCAAAGGATTATGCACCTCACCCCTCTCCCACCTGGTTTGCTAGGAGAACTTGATAATTGCCACTTACAAATTTTGAATGTGCTTCACATCTTGCCCTTCATCCCTCAAAGGATGATTAAACTGTTCATTTCTTGCCTTTCTTATTCTATTCTCTTTCAGAGAGGAATTCTAGAAAGACACTTGTCTCTATCTCACTTTTTACGATGTCTCCTTACAAATTATCTTTTATAAATGGCAATTGGCAGCCATAGTAAACAAATGGATTTTAAAAAATACACCTGGGGCTGAGCCCTGGTGGCATAGGGCTGAGCCCCGGTGGCATAGTGGTTGAGTGCGGGACTGCAGCCCACTAGCTTGGTGGTTCAAATCCAGCAGCAACTCTCCTGGAGCAAGGCTGGGCCTCCCACTCCCACCGGAGGGCAGTGATGCCCAAAAAACCAAAACACACCTGTAACAGATATAAAAAAATGGAAATATTCCTTTGAACCTAAGGCTGAAATGTGCTTGTCTGAGAAAAAGCTGATAATTATTCTTTTTGTTTTGTCTTGCTTTTTTGTGGCATCACTACCCTGGTGGGAGTAGGAAGTCCAGCCTTGCTCCTGAAGAGCTGCTGCTGGATTTGAACCATCAACCCTGTGGGCTGCAGTCCACAAAACCACTACACCACCAGGGCTCAGCCCCAACTGATAACTATTATCTCAAGGTTATGGAATTGGAAGTTACAGGATTTGGGTTCAAATATTTTGCTCAAAGTGTGCCCAATAATTGGTAATTTAGGACTACCATGTGTTTGCTTTTGTACTCTCCTTGCTTTATTATGGTTTCTTTTAATACAACAGGCAGAGTTGTGTCTTAGCAAATGAATGTTATGGAAAGTTCTGCCCTAATCCCAAACCTCATTGTTTGAATAGTGTCCAATCATTTGAGTTTTTAATCTGTACAAGTCAACAATTCATGTATTTTATTCTAATAAGTTACTATATATATATATACACATACTATTTTTGAAGCAGTATTTTAAATTCCACACCATTGATTACATCAATGATACTATTAATAGACTGGACATTTATACCATTATGAGCCCATGATGGTGACCATTGTGTCAATCTTTCTTGTTAAGGGTCTTCATCAATAGAGGAAAGAATGAGGAGGCAAAGGACATTTATGGAGGTCTAAATACAGGCATGAACATATAAAGTATATTTATAACTATGGAAATTGATCTATGTACTTATCTCTATATATTAAGAATTAAGGTAGCAGCTGTACATTGGGTCTTAACTCAATTACTCCCTCAACACAAGAACACTTTGTTCTAATAATCCTGCATTCTGTGAAGCTCACCTTCCTGACACAGTCATTGAAGACAAAATGAATACATAAGCAATGTGGTGAAGAAAGTTGATGGTGTCCCGCTATAAAAAGGTCTTAAAAACTTGAAGATAAATAAATGGCCATCTAGCTGAGAAGGAACAAAGCCCACATGGAAGAAACAAAACAGCTTGTGTGATCATAAGGTGTTGATGGGATCAGGTATCAGGCATTTACTATCAGAACAAAATCATACCAATGTGAGTGGGGGCGGTGCATGGCATAGAGTGGAGACCCAGGATCCATCTGTAGACAATTGGACCTCCCCTTACAGAAAGGTCACAAGGAAGAGATGAGCCAGTAAGGGTACAGTATAGCACCGATGAAACATACAGCTTTCTCCTTGTGGCAGTCATGTGCTTACGTTAATTTTATAATTGAAATGTAGGGGTGGAGTCTGGCCTGTTAATCTGGAGATAGCCATTGAGTAGCCAATGAGGCCTCTGTGTGGGCATGACTTTCACCTGAGACTCCTGGGAAATCTCGCGGTATTTCCCTCGTGAAGATGAGAAGCTATCTTCCCCAGTTGTTGGGCGTTAGTTTCAGAGACGATTAATCACAGACAAGACAAGCTGGCAGCGTTTGAGAAGCTGGAGGAGCCGGCGGAGAGACCACACGGCTTTGCCCTGATGGAACCAGACCTCTGAAGCTGGGGCAGCCAGATGGAGACCTCTGCCAGCGATGAGTTGCTTCTGCTGTTGATGGACTCTGAGCCCTGGAGGCGAGGTACCCTGCCAGCACAGGGATTCTGCACCCAATGACCTGTGACTTCATGAAGAAGACTTTATAGACTGATTTTTGGCATATGGGTTAATACCAGACTTATGACTTTGAACTGGGCTGGGCTGGGATGCTTTCTCCATGTTCCATTCCTTTTGTATATAAACCTTTTCCTTATACCTATATGCGTGTCTCTGAAATTTTGTTCCTCTAGTCTACCCGGACTAACACACTCCTATTTCTTTAGTGCTTCCTCCCCCATACTATCATGACCTCAGTTCTACCTTATAAACCGAACTAGACCAGAGCATGTACATTGCTACAGATAAAAACCCACAACACAGGAAATCCAGGATAGACAAACCCCTCAGGACCAACAATGAGAAGAGAGATACCAAGAGGATAAGGGGATGTTAGGGGAGTGGGGAAAGGGGACTCAATGACAAGGATCAATATATAACTCCCTCCCAGGGGGAGGGGCAAACAACAGAATAGGGGGTGAAGGGTGACAGAGGATGGTGTAAAATATGACAATAATAGTATATAATTAATCAAGAGTTCATGAGGAAGAGAGAGGGAAAGTGAGGAGCTGATATCAAGGGCTCAAGTAGAAAGAACATGCTTTGAAAATGATGATAGCAACATATGTACAAATGTGCTTGACACAATGGAAGAATGTATGTGTTGTGATAAGAGATGTAAACGCCCCCAATAAAAGGGTTTAATAATAATAAAAAAGGACTTCCTCTGTTTTGATCACCCTGTATTTTATCACACATGATGTTTTTTTCCCAGGGACTGATCTCTCCTGATAACATGTCCGAAGTGTGTTACAAGAAGTTCCATGAATTTTCACTCTTTTTCTTCCAAGATAAACCTACCTGTTGTTCTTCCAGCACTAAATGATACTTTGAATGTTATCAACACAGTAATTGCAATGCATCAACTTTTCTACAAGTTTCTTTAGTCATTGTCCAACTTTCACGTGCCTATGAAGACATTGAAAATACCAGGGTTTGTGTGCAAACCGCAAAAGCCACACTCACTGCCATGGAGTCGATGGTAGCTCATAGCAATCCCCTGCAGGTCTCCTAGACTGTAATAGGTTCTGGGAGTAGAAAGCCCAGTCTTCCCCCTGAGGAGCTGCTGGAGGTTTCATACTGTTGACCATGTGGGTTACAGCCCGACTCATAACCACTCCACCCCTCCACCTCCTGTGGCTAGGATCAAGTGCACATTTGTCTTCAAAGTGCTATTTTTACTCTTCAGCATAGTAAAGAGGTACTGTGTAGCAGATTACCCAAGACAGTACATAATCGGATCTCTTGACTCCTGGTTCTATGAATAGTGATTGTGGCTCCAAGCCAGTTGAAATCCTTAACATTGTTATTCTTTTCTGCATTTGTCAGATGCTACCCATTGATCCAGTTATGAGAACTGAGTTGTATTCCATACTGAAGGCTGCAGACTTTGAGCTCCAGCAAATGCTTTAAGTTCTCCTTACTTTAAGCATACGAGATTGTGCCAAATGCATATTTTAGGTTGTTTTACAAGCCTTTCTCCCATCCTGATGCCATGTTCTCCTCATGTAGTGCAGCTTCTCCAATTACTTGCTAAGCATACAGATTGAATAACTGTGGTGAAATGATATGACCATGATGCACATCTTTCCTGATTTCAAGCCACTTAGTATCCCTTTGTTTTGTCTTTTGGTTCATTCACATGTTCCTTATGAACATAATTTCCATTCTTTTCAAGTTTATCCACAGTTAAGATCCACACAGTCGAATGTGTTAGCATAGTCCACAAAGCATAAGTAAATATCTTTCTGGTATTCCCTATTTTCAGACAGTTCCATCTGACATCAGCAATGATACTTCTTGTGGTCATCCTCTTCTGTTTCCCATCCAAGTTCTAATCAGGCCCGTCCTCTTCTGTATTCTGCTTGAACTTCTGGCAGCTCCCTGTCACTGTACTGCTGCAACTGTGGTCAAATGATCATTAGGAAAATTTTGTGACATTATTGATAATTTTTTAGTAATTTCCACAGTCACAGTTGGGACATCTTTCCATGGGATGGGCACAAACATGAATCTCTTCTAGTCAGTTGGCTAGGTAGCTGCCTTCCAAGTTTCTTGGCAAACACGAGTGAGGGTTTCCAGGGCTTCATCAGTGTGTTGGAATTGTTCAGTGGGTATTCTGTCAAACCCTGCATCCCTGTTTTTTGCTAATAATGCAGCTTGGTCTTCTTAAGTAACAATGATTCTTGATCAGATGCTATCTCATGAAGTGATTGTATACTGACCAGTTCATTTTAGTACAATGACTCTGTATTCCTTCTATGATCTTTTGATGCTTCCTGCATTGTTCAAAAGTTTTATCATAGAATCTTTCAAGTTTTCCTACTGGAAGTTTATAATTTTTCTTCATTTCTTTCAGCTTGAGATATGCTGAATATGTTTTTCCTTTTTGATTGTCTGACTCCAGGTCTTTGCACATTTCATTTTTTTTTGGGGGGGGGGGCATCACTGCTCTCTGGTGGTGGGAGTAGGAGGCCCAGCCCCACTGCTGGAATTGAACCTCCATCCCAGTGGGCCGCAGTCCCGCGCACAACCACTACGCCACCGGGGCTCAGCCCGCACATTTCATTATTATACTTTACTTTGTCTTCTTGAGATGCCCTCTGAAGTTTTCTATCCAGCCATTTTACTTCATTAATTCTCCCATTGCTTTAGCTACTCGTCAATCAAGAGCAAGTTTTAGATTCTCTCTGAAATCCTCTTTGATCTTTTATCTCTTATATTTTAAGTGACAGTTTGTTTTTATTATATATTCTCGATTCCATTCTATAACTTTTCAGTCCTTCTGTCATTAGTGTTCATTGAGTTAAATTTTTTCAGGA
Source organism: Nesogale talazaci (assembly GCA_004026705.1). Taxonomy (NCBI): domain Eukaryota; kingdom Metazoa; phylum Chordata; class Mammalia; order Afrosoricida; family Tenrecidae; genus Nesogale; species Nesogale talazaci. The sequence continues at coordinate 101,492 of PVJH01000933.1, forward strand.
GATATTGTTAAAATTCAGGTGGGATATTCTCAAGGTTGTCCTTTGGCTCTTGTGGAATTGTTTTAATTTTCTTCAGCCTCAACTGAATTTCCATATTAGAAATTGATTGCTTGTTCTATTGTCAGCCTATGGCCTCATAAGGGTTGCTGACATTGAGCTTCTAAATGGTCTCTTCCCATAAATGTAGTCAATTTCATTCCCGTGTATTCCCTCTGGTGAGGACCATGTATAAGGTTGCTCCTTATATTGCTGATAAAGGTATTTGTAATGAAGAAGTTGGTCTCAAAAATTTTTATCATACAAATTCTAGCTTACTTTCTACCACTAAGCCCAGGTTTTCCATATACTATTCCTTTCTCATTGTTTCCAACTTCTGTACATTCTAATTGCCAACAGTTAACCAATGCATCTTGATTGAATGTTTACTGAATTCCAGACCAAAGAAGTTGGTAAAATCCTTTCATTTCTTCATTAATTTTATTGGTTGGTGTCTAAATTTAAATAATAATTGTCTTCACTGTCTTTTATGCATTTAAGTAATCTTATCACAGACTGCATTGTACTTCAAGATAGAATTTGAAATGTTCTTTTTGATGATGAATGTGACTCCATTCCTCTTGAATTTGTCATTCTTAGTATAGTAAACAATATGATGGTCTAATTTAAAAGATTCAATAGCAGCCCATTTCTCTGATTTCTAGGGTAATTATCTTTATATGTACCATTTTATTTTTGACCACTTCCAATTTACCTACATTTCTACTTTGTGCATTCTGTGTTCTGTTTGGTTACTGGTGGATACCTGGAGCTCTTTTGCTCATCTTCAGCGATGCTTCTCATCCTGACTAATGAAGGAGGCTCTTCCTCACCCAAATCAGGATGGTGACCGTACTTGGAGGGAGGAACCGTTCCTCAGCCCTATTTTGAGTGCCTTCAACCTGAGGGGCTCGTCCTCTAGCACCATGTCTACCGGCTATGTCCAGCACCATGTCTTCAGCTGCTTGCTAATCATAAAGAGCCTCTTCCTTCTTTGTTATCAGTTGTTAGTCTGGAAGTCCTGCTGGAATCTTTGCACCTTGGGTGGCCCTGCTGGTGTTTGAAATACTGGTGACATGGTTTCCAGTGTCTTAGCAATATACAAATCACCACAGTAACAAAAACCGACAGACAGGTGGTGATTTCAGCAGCATATTAACTCTTTAAGCCTCTGTCGACACACAGATGGTTGCTGTGCATGATGTAGTTATCTAGGTCTGTTGCACGGATGATTAGAATTATGTCCTTAAACTGAGCATCGGTCATGATTCTTTTAGTGATAGAGTCACTTAGTGTCTCTAGCATCTGTGTCTTCATTAATTTGTATGTAATCAAGATGTCTGGTAAACCAAGAATTAAAATGGATTCTTAATTATAAAAATTGTTTGTATTATTATCTTAAGTAGTAGTCATACGTAGACTTAAGAAAGATACAACATTGTCGTCATAGAGTCCATTTTGACTCATAGTTCCTCAAATAGGGTTTCTAAACTAGCAAATCCTTATAGAAGCAATAAAGGAACAACCAAACTCACTGTCCTCGAGTCAAGGTGGACTCGTCGTGACCCCGCAGGGGAGGAGAGAAGAGCCTCTGTGAGTTTCTCAGGCTGCAGCTGTTTCTAGGAGCAGCATGCTCCATCTTTCTCCTGTCGAGCAGTTGGTGATTTCAAACTGCTGGCCTCGAAGCCAGCAGCCCAATTTGTGACCACTACGCCACGAAGCTTCCTTTTCTGGGAGCAGGCAGCCTATTTTTCTCCCACAGAGCAGCTGGTACACTTGAATCACCACTTTGCAGCCCAAATACCAACCCCTCCGCATTACAAGGACTTCTTATACACACCAAATCATGCCTCAAATTGCAAGTCCTCTCTCAGGGTATGAAATTATAATATACTTCCAAAGTTTTGGGGGGAACATAACAACAAAGGGGTTTAAAAAGATTTCCACAGAAAATAATGAAGGATGGTAACATTTCCACAGAAGAATGGTAACATTGTGGTAAATATAGAGATTTGTTTTAGGGTTTTCAAACTCTGGCAGGAATCTCTCCCTACCTTTCACTTTTGAAAAAGTCATTTAAAAGGAAATAATAGCAAAAATGCTGTCTTTGATTGAAAGGTTGTGTGTGTGTGTGTGTGTGTGTGTGTGTGTACGTTGTTCATTATAACCTCCTCTCTCCATGCCACTTTTCTCCCTGGTCTCTGAAACCCTATGTCTTGAGGAGACAGTAGGAATTCTGTTGACTCATACTGTGAACTGACCCAGCATGAACCATGTCTAAGGGGTTAATTAGACTTTTCATGGATTAGGATTTGACACTTATAAAGATCATGTTATTGTGCTATGGATAAAAAATTTCTGGAAAAGTGATTAATTGTATATGGTGTAACTGGTGGAGTTATAGGATCTCAGTTGAGGAAGGTTTTGAGGGTACACAAAATATGGGATTTTGCCAAGGGGGAAGAAAAAACAATTTACCTAACCCATCGTTGTGAATTTGTCCTTCTCTAATTCCCTTTTCTTAAAGTAATGCTGGGAGCAACTCTATCCCCAAATCTGCATTCATTATTGGCCCTATTGGTTAAGCCTTGGGCTTTTCAGTGAGCTCTGTAGTATTCCATTAAAAACTGCTTATAAAAGGATTTATATTTAATGAATTTCTGTGCAGCTTTCTCTGAGCTCTTTATCCTATCCTATCTAGTCTGGAACTACCTTCTTCAATTATTCCTGCTCTCAGATTGTCGACCTCTTCCTCTCTGATGACTCATTCCCTGTAGTTGTTAAAAATGTTCAAGCTTTTCCCATTCTGCCAAACCATAAAATACAGCCCTGCAGCCCATCCTAACTGCATTTTTCATTTAAATTATTATGACCCATGTTTCCATTTCAGCACATTTTTATGTATACAAGTCAGAAATATTTAACTGCATTCATCATGTTTTGCACTCATCATAACCATCTTTCTCCAAACTTTCCCATCACCTTTATCAGAAATGCAGTACCCTCTAAGTCAACGGTTCTCAACCTGTGGCTTGAGATCCTCTGGGGGTCAAGTGACATTTTCACAGAGGTCGCCCAATTCATAACAGTAGTCAAATTACAGTTATAAAGTAGCAACGAAAATAATTTTATGGTTACAGGGTGGTGTCACTACAACATGAGGAACTGGATTAAAGGGTTGTGGCATGAGAAAGGTTGAGAAACACTGCTCTAAGTAATGACTCTTGGTTTGTCTCATTCTCCCAACCCTTGTAACAGCCAATCAACTGGTTTATATACTTTAGCCTCTTCTAAATACATTTGGAAATTCAATCATTTTTGCATGCATCACTCAATGTTATTCATCGTGTTTTACAGTCATTACCTCTCTCCTTTCCCCAAATCACCATGACCTTTACTGATTATTCAGTGCCTCCCCAAGCAATAGAGTCCCTTTCCTTTTCCATCTTTGGGCAATAGTAAGCTTGATTTACTGCACTTCTGCTTAGTTCATATTAGGGGGATCATATAATAATTTTCCTTTCTTGACTTTCATATTTTACTCAGTAGAATATTTTCAACATGAATCCATGTTGTGGAGGGCATCAGGTCTCTCTTACTCTTTAAGGCAGAGTAATAATCCATTTTATGCATAATGCCATGTTTTGTTTACCCATTCCTCTGTTGATGGACATCCAGGTTTTTTTCATCTTGAGAGTACTATAAATAGTACTGCAATAAATGTTGACGAACTGGTTTTCACTATGTTCTTGTTTTCAACATCTTTTGGTACATACCTAGGATCGTGATTGCTGCTAATTTTAAATAAAACTTTTTGAGGAACTTGCAAACTGTTTTGCACAGAAATTCTACATATTTGCATTCCCATTAGCAACGGAAGAGGATTCAAATGTCTTCATGTTAAGCATCAACCCATCATTTCCTCCCCCTACCACTGAGTGTAGCCTATGAGAGCCAGTGGCAATCCGAAACTTGGATGAGCCTCCACCATGGAAAAGGTTGTTTCGGTTTATCATGTCTTCACTGTGCCAGGTTTCTAATAAAACTGCCCTGAAAGCTCTCACCAGAGGCACTCCTCTTGGAAAGTCAAATCTAAAGGAGGCCTTTCTCCTTTGGACTGAATTGAAAATAATTGGAGAAGTGCATTTACATGAAGCATACAGGAGTAAAGTATTTTACTTTATTCTTTATAGAATCTCTTCTATTTATTTAAATAGTTTCCATTTATTACCTTATGCATCATTTATCTTTGTTTATGAATCCACTCAATGCTTTTGATCCCCCCCTTTTTTTTAACATTTTAGAATAATTCTTTTAAGTCTTTATGGTTTTCTGTGATGTTAACCTTTCCGGCATGACTGTTGAAGACAAAATGGGTGTGTCAACTAATGTGGTGAAGAAACCTGCCCGTGCCTGGCTACTAAAAGATATAGTGTGTGAGTCTTAAAGCGCTTGAAATTAAACAAGTGGCCATCTCGCTAAGATGCAACAAAGCCCCCATAGAAGAAGCACACCAACCTGTGTGATCAGGAGGTGTTGACTTGATCAGGTATCAGGCATCGTAAGACCCCAAACAAACAACCATTTCTATGTGAACAAGGGTGTCAGAATGGAGACCCAAAGGTCATCTGTACACAGTTGGACTTCCCCTCACAAGGGTCACAAAGAAGGGACAAGACAGAGTGTAGTAAGCACCAATGAAGCACACAATATTCTCTAATTCTTTAATGTGCTCTTCCCCCATTTTTATGACCCAGCTCCATTTCACAAATCTGGTTAGACATGAGCATGTACCCTGTTGCAGATGAAGCGCTCAACACACAGAACTCAGAACAGATAAACCTCTCAGGACCAATAATGAGAGCAGTGATACCATGAAGGTAGGGGGAAGGTGGAGGGAGAAAGGGGGACTAATCGCAATGATTGACCTATATCCCCCAGGGGGTCAAGCAACAGAGAAGTGGGTGAAGGGAGAGAGCAGACAGTGTAAAATATGAAAATAAAAATAGCTTATAAATTATCAAGGGTTCACAAGGATGGGAGGGTTGGGGAGGGTGGGAAAATAAGAGGAGCTGATACCAAAGGCTCAAGTAGAAAAAAAAATGTTTTGGAAATGATGATGGCAAGATATGTACAAGTGTACTTCATACAGTTGATGTATGGATTGTTATAAGAGCTTTAAAAGTCCCTAATAAAAAGATTTATTAAAATAAAAGGTCTTTCTGGTTAAATTAAAAAAAATTAAACAACTTCTTACATTTACATGTTATTTTATCATTAATTTTTAAATATTAAGTTCACTTTTGCATTAATCTTCTAATGTCTAACTTAAAGTTTTATGTATTTTTAATATTTGAGTTTTAATTTTCTATATATTTAATATTTTTCCCCCATGTGCTTTTTGGTGTCTAGACTTTATCTTCACTTATCTATCTTAAATTTTTTCATTCTTTTAAAAAAATTTTCAAGCTGTATATATTTCAGCACAGTAACAGTTGTACTCTATTTTTATTTTATTATTTAAAAAATAATTTTATTGGGGGCTCTTACAGCTAGTATAACATTCAGTACAACATTTGTTTGTTTGTTTGTTTTTTGGGCATCATTGCCCTCTGGTAGTGCGAGTAGGAGGCCCAACTTTTGCTCCATGGAGCTGGAATTGAACTTCCATCCCAGTGGGCCGCAGTGCTGCGCACAACCACTACGCCACCGGGGCTCAGCCTCAGGACATCATTTGTATCAAGCACATTTGCACACATGCTGCTACATACATTTCCAAACATTTTCCACTTGAGCCCTGAGTACAAGCTCCTCTTTAAAAAAAAAAAAAAAGCTCGTACTCTATTTTTAAACAGTGATCTTGGCACTGTATCCACATATCATACGATTCAATAGTTTCATCATATCAATAAGAATTGTACAATCATTACCATGTTCAATTTTAGAACGTGTTCCTCTTCCTTGCACTCATTGTTATTCATGTAATTATTGTCTTTAATTGTGGCAAAAATATACACAGCAAACCATTCTTCAGCTAGAAAATTTTAATATGTATAATTCAGTGCCATTGATGGTACTCTTTGTGTTGAGCAACATTGATAGCTATTATTGATAGCCTTTTCCACATTATTTCCCCACCATTAGTATAAATTTAATGCCCTCTAATCAAAAGCTATTTCTCCTTCCTCCATGGTCAACTTTGGTTTCTTTGGTCCCTTTCACTTTTCTGTCTAGACTTGAACAATATGCACCCCATGTTCCCTTCTTTAATTAATTGCCTGCCATAAGCGTACTTGGGTTGGGTCTGACCTTGTGAAACTTCCGTTCAGGTCCCTTGCTCATCTCCTCAATGGGTTGTTTATTCTTTCTTACTGTTGACTAGCAGAGTACTGTAGGTTTTAGTAATAAAGCTTTGTCTGATGTGTCATTGCTAAAGATGTTTTTCCAGTCTGTGAGCTCTCCTATTACCTCTTGGTGAAGCCTTTTGATGTACATAGGTGTTTTATCTTTAGTACATCACATATGTCAGCTTGTTCTTCCTTTGTATTTTTGTCCTTCCCTATTACGGATAGTCTGTCTTTTCCTTGCACCAGAGTCTTTCCTGTCTTTTTAGTGACCTTTTTCTTTCTTCAAGAATAATGGTCTTCCATCAAGTACTCTGTCATTAGTGTTCACTGCATCAAATCTGTTCTTGCAATTCAAGGTCATATTTTGTCTTGTAGACTTGTTTTAATTTTCTTTAGCTTTAGTCTGAACTTACATATGATCAGTTGATGGTCTATTTGACAGTCAAACTCTGGCCTGGTGTTAGCTGCTGGTATTGATCTCCACTATGTCTTCCCACTGATATATTCAATTTGATTTTTGTGTTTTCCATCTGGAGAAGTCCATGTGCATTGTCACTGTTTATCTTGTTGAAAAAAAAACTTTTTTTTTAAAGCAAGTCATTAATCTTGTAAAATTCTGACATGTAATCTCCAGCTTCATTTTTATTATTAAGACCACATTTTCAAACTACTGTTTCTTCCTCTTGTTTTTAACTTTTGCACTCCAATAGCCAATAATTATCAATGTATCTGGATTACATGTTTGTTCAATTTCAAACTGAAGAACTTTGATTATGATGGGTGTCTTTGGTGGCATTTGAAATAGCCATGGCATTATTTCCAGCATCACAGTGACACACAAACCACCACAGTATGACAAACAGACAGATAAGTGTTTGAGCTAGAAAAGACTAAATAAGTAAAGAGAGATCAGAGGGAACTTCTGCCACTAAGAAAAAAAAACTTGAAGTATTGTGTGTCCTTTAGACCTAGTGTCCCCAATTAAGAAACTGCTAGCCTCAGGTAAAGATCGATGGCAAGAATCTTCCCTCAACCTAAAGAGAGAGAAAATCTTCCCCTATAGCTGTCACCCTGAAATTGGATTTATAGAACCTTAAAGTTCGAAGGATTTATTCTTCTGTGTTAGAGTCATTAGCTTGTGGTATTTCTGTTATCACAACACTAATTAATTAAGAGCCATCCTTCATCAGGCCTATTGGAGTGTACATGATTTGTTCCTTCATCTTCACACAGGAGAAACAAAGGAATCATGGGCTAGGGTTAGCACAAACAGAGTTTCCCTTTTTCTTTTTTAAAAGCAACACATACCCTAAACAACAAAAAATACCAGCTAGAGGTATGGATGAAAGAACATAACTCAATGGCTCTCTCTTCTGGTTAGACCACATAAGATCCATTGGATCAAAAAAAAAATCCATTGGATCTCAAAAAGAAAGAAAGATTACGATGATGAAATAACTTAAAATTGTACTGTATGAAGGTCAGTTGGAGGAATATTTTAGTTTACTTGTAAAAGGAACTTAAAAATTTCTGCATATTGCCAGATCTCCCTAGGGCAGTAATGGAAGAGCAGGTCGCTAAGGCAGAACTAGATGTGATGGGTGGGATTTATAGGGAGCCAAGTCTAGCTACATATATATAAGAAAATTCAGATATAAAAATTGTTTAACCATAGAACATTCTGTTACAAAATGGATCATGCTAAGCTTATTAGGCCATTGTTTGATGGAGGTTATAGGTTCTGTGAATTTTGGCCTTTTGCTCACTTTTTCATTTTGTACTAAATTGAACTTAAAATGCTCTGATTAGTCTATTTCAGATAAATTATTTTAATTAGAAGTATTTGAATTTGAAAATTCATTATTTGATTTATTGTTTCTGATGGGAGACAGGAAGTCTTTTTCCCTCAGTGTCACTGATGGTGATGGTCATTGTTGTCTTGGTATGCAGTAGGAGGATTCGTTTAGTGTAAACTGGAGCTGCTCTGTTAGAACACTGGTTTGGAATCATTTTAGAGCTAATCCTTAGCTCTCCAGGGATGTATTCCAGCTCTGTTCTCTAAAGAGGCATAAACCAGATCTAATAAGGTGAAAAATCTTAACTATTTAGTGTGATTAGTTTTGATAATTGTATGTACCTAGGTAGTCATTCCCTGAACATACTTTTTAATTGTGTCTCTCTTTAATATATTCCACCTCTCCAGCTCTGGTTCCCTCTCCCAGGTTAAGCACCTTCTGGGTTCTGTAACTATAGATTAGTTTTGCTCAGTCTTGTCCTTCGTACACATGGATTCACACAGCATGCATTCATATGCATCTGGCTTTCATAACTCCGTGGATGTTCATCCATCTTATCATGGGTATTGGTACTTTGATCCTTTCCATTGTTTCTTTATATGAACACATCATTTATCCATTCTCCCTTCCAAAGACTTTGTTTCTTGAAATCCAGAGGAACAATACTATTTCCAGAGGAAATATTTTGTAGGTAAGTTAGTCCTGGCCTCATCATTGAGTATGTATTTTTTTTAATTTAATTTACGTCTTTCATTGTAAGAAATAAGGAGATAATTGCTGTATAATACAAAGTGTTTACACAGTGTTTAACTCATGAAAAGTCCTCACTGGCTGTTAGTTGTAATTGTAGTAATTAGGTAGTTTATCTAATTGGACCTAATGTTTTTAGTCCTAAAAAGTAAATGGACCAATAGGATACAGTGGAATACTTTTTTTTTTTTTTAAAGTGAGGGCTCATACAACTCTTATCACCATCTACACGTCCATCCATTGTGTCAATCACATTTTTACATTTGTTGCCATCATCATTCTCAAAACATTTGCTTTCTACTTGAGCCCTTGGTATCAGCTCCTCATTTTTCTCCTCCCTCTCCACTCCTCGTCCCTCATGAACCCTTGATAATTTATAAATTTGTTTTGGGGGGGGGGTATCACTGCCCTCAGGTGGTGGGAGTAGGAGGCCCAGCCTTTGCTCCGTGGAGCTGGAATCGAACCTCCATCCCAGTGGGCCGCAGTCCCACGCACAATCACTACGCCACCGGGGCTCGGCCCTGATAATTTATAAATTATTGTTTTGTCATATCTTACACTGTCTGATATCTATCCTCCAGGGAAGAGGTTTTATGTAGATACTTATAATCCATTCCCCCTTTCTACCCTACCTTCCCTCCACCCTCTTGGTATCCCCACTCTCATCACTGGTCCTGAAGGAATCATCTGTCCTGGATTCCCTGTGTTTCGAGCTCTTATCTGTACCAGTGTACATCCTCTGGTCTAGCTGGATTTGTAAGGTAGAATTTGGATCATGATAGTGGGGTAATGGGGAGGAAGCATTTAGGAACTAGAGGAAAGTTGTCTGTTTCATCGTTGCTATACAGTACACTGACTGGCTCATCTCCTCCCTGCAACCCTTCTGTAAGGGAATGCCCAATTATCTACAGATGGGTCTTTGGTCCCCACTCTGCACTTCCCCTCATTCACAGTAATTTGATTTTTTGTTCTTTGATGCCTGATACTTGGTCCCTTCAATACTTCATGATTACACAAATTGCTGTGCTTCTTCCATGTGGGTTCTGTTGCTTCTCAGCTAGATGGCCGCTTGTTTATCTTTAAGCCTTTAAGACCCCAGATGCTATATCTTTCGATAACTGGCCACTATCAGTTTTCTTCACCACATTTGCTTATGCACTCGTTTGTCTTCAGCGATTGTGTAAGGAAGGTGAGCATCATCGAATGCCAGTTTAATAGGACAAAGTGTTTTTGCGTTGAGGGAGTAGTTGAGTGGAGGTCCAATGGACATCTGCTGCTGTAATACTAAACCTATGAATATATGCACATAGATCTATTACCCCCATCCTCATATATAAATATATTTGCATATATGCATACCTCTATTTAGACCTCTATAAATGCCCTTTGCCTCCTGCTTTTTTCCTCTATTTCCTTTTTCTTACAGTGGAATACATTTGAAGTTTTGGAGAATTTAGCAAATCTTTTAGTAAAATGAGTTTAAAAAAATTTTTTTTTTGAGGGCTGAGCCCCAGTGGTGTAGAGGTTGTGCGTGGGACTGTGGCCCACTGGGATGGAGGTTCAATTCCAGCTCCACGGAGCAAAGACTGGGCCTCCTACTCCCACCACCTGAGGGCAGTGATGGCCCCCCAAAAAATCAGAGTCGCCGCTGATTTGAACCACCAAACCCGGAATTAAAAAATTTTTTAAAACAATTTGTACAATCTGTTTTGAAATGTTCAACAATTGAAATGCCACATTATCACATCTTATAAATAATCATTATGAATAAGTATTATTCATAACAGCTATATTCTTTTTGAAATTAAGTGGTGTGTTATACTTGTTATCTCTGTATTAATAATAGCTAAAATTAATCCTCCCTCTATCAGGCCTACCATAACCCCATTACACATTAGTTTGCACTTCCCAGAGTTTTTGAAAAGTATTTATTTACATGGGAAATAAGTTACAATATAAAGTGAAAAATGATAAAAATTATAAATATAAGGGAGCTTTTAAAAGTACAAAGAGGGGCTGAGTCCCGATGGCATAGTGGTTGTGCGCGGGACTGTGGCCCACTGGGATGGAGGTTCAATTCCAGCAGTGGGGTTGGGCCTCCTACTCCCACCATCGGAGAGCAGTGATGCCAAAAAAAAAAATAAATAAATAAAAAATAAATAAAAGTGCCAAGAGGGGCTGAGCCCTGGTGGCATAAGGGCTTGTGTGCAGGACTGCGGCCTGCAGGATTGGCGGTTCAAATCCAGCAGCAGCTCAGGGTAGCACCTACAACCACCAGAGGGCAGTGATACCCCCAAAAACAAAAGCACAGGGCTGAGCCCCGGTGGCGTAGTGGTTGTGCATGGGACTGCGGCCCACTGGGAATGAAGGTTCAATTCCGGCTCCCAGGAGCAAAGGCTGGGCCTCCTACTCCCACCACCTGAGGGCAGTGATGCCTAAAAAAAAAAAAAAAAAAAGTACAAAGAAAAAAATTTATCATTTAATTTCATTTTTCCACAAAATTTTTGAAGCCATTCAAAGATTCACAAATTCACAAAGAAAAATTACTTTTTATCTGTACAAAAAACTTACAAAGACAATATATAAAAATGCTATGGCAATTTCTGTGTATGTAGGATTATGGGTGATTTTTATTTTGTGAGGTCTTGGTGCCATACTAGGTTGCACATTGTGTTGCTTACCACAAGGTCAGCAGTTCAAAACTACAGAACGACGAGACTTTCTACTCTGTAGAGAATTATAGTCTTGGAAACCCACAGAGGCAGTTCTACTCTGTCCTACAGGGATGCCTGAGTTGGAATTGTTGGCACTGAGGTTTCTTATTATTTTTATTTTAAATTCCTTATGCTAGTCTCGATATTAAAATTTAAGAAAAATCAAATACATTATTCTACAATAAGATATAAATAAATAGAGATGTGAACTCGATGTTTATACAATAAATTTGAAACCTTCTGCTTGGCTGAGGGTTTTTACACTAAATAGTTAAGAACATGTTCTCTATGCTAAAGGAAACATTTGACAAAAAAAGCATTTTTCTCTCAAAGTGTTTGACTGCTGTGGATATTAATATAATTTCTCTGAGTAATCATGTTAATAACTGTGGTATGTAAAATAATTCCTACAGTATCGGACTGCTTATCCTCCTGGAACTGAACTGAAAGCATTAGTGAGCTCTCTTGGTAATGAAGGTCACAAATCAAAATAAAGAATACATGAAAAAAGGATTAGAACAAAAAGAGCTAAAACCATAACTCTACATCCCTCTTATAATGAATCCTATAATTTGACAAATGTCAGCGGGTAAAAAATGGCACTTAATGAATTAAGGATGATTTTCTCTTTTCTATTGCTAGTGGGGAATAGGGACTTTTTTTCTTTTATAAAAATAATAGTATATTTAGCCAAAAAATGTATAAATTGAAAGAATTTGTTAATAATAAATCATGTTCATAGAAGAGAGCAACTTTTCTTCTTGAGTTTTCCATAGAACGTTGCATGTGTAACAACACAATGGCTGCCAACCTGATATATTTAGTTTTACTTTGTAATTCAACAAAATAGTGTCTATTATGTATGTGTAGCATGCTTCTGCCCAGTGTTACAAAAATAAAAATGAGCACACCATAGCCTCTCTTCTCCATTCACATGCAGCATAACTCATGGTCGTGTGTTTACTTGGGCCCTAAATCATGTCTCTTGTAAGCCAGAAAAAGCTGATATTTTGACCCCTTAGAATGTTAGGGGCAAGTCAGAATGACAGCAGAGATCAGTATAGTCCATTTTCATTAAGATTTTAAAATAAAAATTGTGTTACAAAAAAAAACCCCTAGAATTATTTGAAGATAATTATCTATTTTTACTGACTTGGTTTTAGTAATATTGTCATTTCCTATTTTTAGACAGGTCGTTATCCTGGAAAGCATTTTCCCCCTACCAAAGATATAACAATTTATTGTCTTGAATGTAAATTCCAGGATTAATTTAGAAGAAATGACAAGACTTTGGGACTGAGTCCATCTCTTCTAAGACAGGTCAGTATTTCAAGCCTCAAAAATTGTTTAGACTGATTGTGGACTCTGAACAGGACTTGTGAACAAGATCATGGCCATTTTGGTTTGAATCAACCATGGTTACGTATAAACAATTTTGTTATACATTTGTCACTGTTTGTTTTGACTGTTTTCAAGAGTTCATGAATCTGGATCATGACTTATTATTTGAATCCTGCTTGGAGTCGAACTGATCCCTCTTGTTTTTTTGGTCATTGTTTAACATTGCTAAGGAGCTTTTGTAAAGTAGATGTCAAGATACTACAGTTGATCTTAGCCAAAAGGCCGAGAAGCAATAAGGAGATGTCAAGATAAAGAATTATAGAACTCTGTGTACTCACTGTGTTTTCTGTACTGGCCTTGTTTTTGGCTTTGTGACGTTTGTCACATGTCATAAGAATTACAGCTCACCTGTAAGTAACAAGTGATTACAATTTTTGGAAGAAATTAGTACAAGTGATATTTGTAAATTGGGATAATTCGAACATGCATTAAGCAGCCTTGTTGCTGTGTGATGTCTTGTTGGCTCTCTCCTTATCTAGTACACAGATAATCGAATCTTTTCTCTTTTGAGTAGTTACTTTTTAGGTTCCTTGCTCCAGGACAGGGTCCAATATTTGGGGTAACATGATTACATCATATTTAACATGGTAAAGTAGCAACAATGTAATCTTCAGAAGGACATGGATCATACTTTTTAAAGGCATGAGTATACAATATACTTTCATTTGTTGTTGTTATGTGCCTAGGAGTTTATTTTGACTCATAGTGATTCCATGCAGCAGAGCAGAGTTTCCCCATAGAGTTTTTTAGGCTTAAGTATTTATGAGAGCAGCATGCTCTATCTTTCTTCCATGGAAGCACTGGGAGGTTCAGTTGGCTAACCTTTCACGTGGCAGCCCCAGTCCCAATCTTTGTATGACTAGGTCTTCTTATTGCACTGGTTTTTCCCGTGACAAAGAGCTGTGTGAACTGTGGTTACCAGAAGTTCTGGTACACTGTGCCACACCTTAACACCATGGGCTCCATGGTTCTCTGACTATAGTATTAGAATGCTTGTATATAAGTATGGTAAACATATATGTCAGAAACAATGGCATATCAGAAAAGCACAATTATGCAGCTAAATATTTTATCTTATATGCTGGCAATCTGGTTTCCACAAATCCTCCTATTTATAAAAATGAACTTACTTTTGTAGCTGAATTAGAAATATCAAGAAAGACTATTATGAGTTATCAGTAATGTTTTTAAAACAAGATACTTCAAACTTAAAGCACTGATACTTTCTGAGAGCTTAATTGTATTTAAAAATAAATGAAATGCTCATCTTTCACCTCCCCCAAATCTTTCTCTAATGTAAATCCCATTTTATGTAAAAATCTTTAAGCAGAAATTGACATCCTTTAAAATCAGTCACTATCATAACAATGTAGTCTAGAAATGTTTTTCCCTTCATATGAAATGCCTCTGTGGATAGGCACAGATACTATTGATAGCAGGTTTGTAGTCGCTATCATTGCATGAAGCTTACATCACTATGAAACAAGATAATGAGCTCTCAAGTTTTCTGAACTACCAAAAACTTTTTATATATCAGAACAAAAGTTGGAATAGCAACAGTGATAGATAAATCTTCTTTAACTACTTTATATTTTAGCCATATGAAATCTGATATGTATATTTATTAGACACAGTAGTTTCAAGAATAAAGTGACATACTTGTAAATAGTTTAATGCGAATGATCAGAATTGGATCTCTAAATTATTTCAGTTGAATGTTAATATTTAGTATGCTTTATGTACTTGATAGTAGCTTTCTTTTAAAAAATGATTATTATTTGTGTGAAAAAATAATGAAGACTGTACCATAAAGTACTTAAAACTTTCATTAACTTACAGCAATTTAATTTTTCAATTTAATTGAAAACAAAGACAACAGGGTACTGTGAAAAGCTTTGAGATCCGTGTTCAAATACTAGTTCTCCCATTATCAACCATATGACTTTGGCAAGATAATTTTAATTTATATACTTCAACTTCTTTATTGATTTGAGAATAAAATATGTCTCACAGAGTTGCTGTGAGAAACAACAAAAATTATGTTAAAATATGGTGCAGTGTTACGAATTTGTTTTTGTAGTTGCCAAGGAGTTCAGTTTTTCTTGGATCCACAATCAATATTCGGGGAAGCAGCAGTCTAGGACTTAAATGATGCATTTTCACTGGGAAAATCTGTACAAGGTCTATTTAAAGTGTTAACAAATGAACATATTACTTTGAGGACTGAGGGGATTTCAATAAATGTCATGAGAGACCACATCTGCTCTTCTCTGGCGTCTCTGTTGCCAACATGAAGGGTTCAGCATGCCTCCGCCCTCCATTCTTCCTCACCAATTCTGATAGCACCCATTCTTCCTTTAGTACTTTACTGCTTGGCTGGTTTCAGTAATTCACTGTAATGACTACAGAACTTGCAGACAATACTTGAAATTATGGGGGCTTATGAGGGAAGTTGGTAAGTTACCACAAGTTGTGATCAGTAAACAGTGACATTACGGTCTGTTCTTGGTCCACAACAACTCCTTTCCTCAGCCAGCAGCCAAGTCTCTCTCTGCTCCTCAGCCTCTTAACCTCTTGGACAAGGAAGCCCACATGTCTGTGCCCCTCTGGCTCCTAGCCCCATAGTGTTGGCACTGCTCCTTTAACCCAGTCCCATAGTCTCCCTGTGACAGTTTCCTGTATTTTAAATCTCTTCATATGCATATGAAAGTTGGACAGTAAATAAGACTACAGAAATATCAGTACATTTGAATTATGGTGTTGACAAAGAATATTGAAAGCACTATAGATTTCCAGAAGAATAAACAAATCTATATTGGAAGTAGTACAGCCAGAACGCTCCTTAGAAGTGAGGATTATGAGACTTCTTGTCACGTACTTTGGACATGTTATCAGGAGAGATCGATCTATAGAGAAGGGCATGCTGTGTGGCAAAGTAGAAGGTCATGGAGAGCCTCAGGAGATGAGTTGACATGGTGGCTACGGTGGCTACAATAATGGGCTCAAACATAGTCGCCTCAACCGTTGTGAGGATGACTCAGGCTGGGGCTGTGTTTTGTCCTGTTGTACCTGGAGCAGCTATGTAGCCCACAACGAACAACAATCACAGAATAAGGATCGGAAGTATTGAGCTAGATACAGTGTGATGAGTGATGGCATTACAAATGTTAAGACCAGGATGGCAACATATTGTCCTGGTATGGAGGAGATGAAAAGAAGACTGAGTAGGGCTGAGCCCCGGTTGTGCGTAGTGGTTGAGCGTAGGCTGAGCGTAGTGGTTGTGCGCAGGACTGCGGCCCACTGGGACGGAGGTTCAATTCCAGCAGTGGGGCTGGGCCTCCTACTCCCACCGCTGGAGAGCAGTGATGCCCCCCGCCCCCCGCCAAAAAAAAAAAAAGAAGACTGAGTAGACGTAGCCTCTTTATTATATTCAAAAGAAAGGACCTAGTTGTTGCCCAAGCAAAAATTTCTGTAAAATATTTTTTAGCTCATCATGATAGAATGCACTCTATATTTTGAAAATTGGAATAGGTAAAATGTAGTTGAAGGGCAGGGAAGCAAATTACACTTGGCAGTGAATTGATTGAAGATCATTTAAACAAACATGTCCTGATGACGTTCAAACTAGAATGCCTATTATTGATTGTTCCTGCCCTGAGGTGCTAAAAATGACACTATCCACTTTTCCTTACCCAAGTTCCCTTTGAACCTTGCTGTCAGGTTGTGAATGTCTGACTCATGAACAACTCCTCCCCCAAACCAAGTTCACTCTGACCCCGGTGACAGGTAGAACTTCCTCTGTGGGTTTCTGAGACTGTAACTCAGAGTGCTCAATACGTTGATCGCAAATGTAGTGTGGGTAGATCGCATGACATTAAAAAATAAGTGTAAGCCTATCATCAATCTCCTCACTTACTTGATAGACAGTGCAGTCAATCCGATACAATCTTAGGTGTCAAATGCACATGCGAAAACAACTACGCTGAGTGCAGTAAAACCGACAAGCTAAGTTATCACCCATTTTTAGACCTTATTTTCTTCCCTCTTAAACCTAAGAAAGGGTATTAAAATGAGTGGGGGAGCTGGACCAAGTAGAAGACAAAAACGTATCACTTTCATACAGAATGGGAGATTTTGACACTATAAGCTGACATTCAGCTGAAGTCCAGAGCACGTGAACGATTCTGGAACTTACTCACAGAGGGAAAGTACCAAAACATCAGAAAATGTGCTACCTCTTTGACTAAATTATTTGGTTCTACTTATTGATGTAAGTCAGCCTTTTCCCACATAAAGAGCATTAAGTCCAAGTACCGCTCCACCATGACTGATGATCATCTGGAAGTGTGCTTGAGGCTGACTGCCAGAAGCTTACTGGCTCATTCCATTCAGTGCAAATTACCAGAGTAAACTCAGGTAACGACAAAAAAAGTACAGAGTTAATTGTGTTGTGCAATATGGACTCATGCGGTTATGCAAAGTATGTAGACATGCATTGTACATGTCAAAAATTCTGAATGCATTGATGAATAAATAAATAAATAAAATATGTTTTGCATTTTTGTAGTTGGTAGATTTTTTTAGTTGATCACTTTATAAGTAGCTTGCATGCTGAAAAAGTGTGAACAACCCTGATGTAATTCTTTTTTTAAAAAATAATTTTATTGGGGGCTCTTTAGCTATTATAACATTCCATACAGCATCTGTATCAAGCACATTTGCACACATGTTGCCACATTCATTTCCACACATTTTCCACTTGAGCTCTTGGTATAAGCTCCTCTTTCCCATCTCTCCCCTTTTTTTTGTAATGAATCATTTCACTGGGACCCTAATGTAACTCTTCTTTTTTTATTTTCGGGAGGGGGGGCATCACTGCCCTCAGGTGGTGGGAGTAGGAGGCCCAGCCTTTGCTCCGTGGAGCTGGAATTAAACCTCCATCCCAGTGGGCCGCAGTCCCACGCACAACCACTTCGCCACCGGCGCTCAGCCCCTGATGTCACTCTTTATGGGAATGGAAAGCCTCATAATTTTCCTTCAGTGAAGCTGGGGAGGGGTGGGAGGTTCAAACTGCTGACCTTGTAGTTAGGAGATGAATGCTTAAGCACTGTGTCACCAGGACTCCACTGGATAAGTGTTACTACTTGTCTTTGAATGTAGCTGCCCTCATTTAGAAATGATTAAACTAATCCAATACATTGAGCCAATCTCAATAAAGTCATTCATCACTTTTAAATCATGAAAAAAGCTTCAAGCCATTTCTTGCCTAAATCCACTAACTTGATGCCACCCAGTTAACTGGGACTCATATTGACCCAAATAGCCTTTGCTTGTCATTACTGGAGTACACAGCCTCATCTTTCTCCCATGGTGTTTGGAGTTTGAATTGTTTCGGGGAGCAGCCCAGCAATTACCCAATACCATCAACAGCATTCCTTCTTGCCCTAAAGTAAAACAGAACAAAAATTGTATGCATGCATTTCAATCTTCCTACAAATTCGTCTTACTTATCTGTTTATATTGTAAATTAGGAGTAAGCTTACATTTTAGATCAACTGTATGTTCAGTAGGTTAAACCACCAATCAAATCTCCCAATAGTTTAATCACTTCCCTGCTCTTTGATTTCTCCACCCTCTAGTGGATCATTGTTCTCCATTTCACCCCAGTTAACCCTTGTCAAATGTCAAGGCTCCTGCTCGATATCCCTCCCAAACAGGCATACAGTATTTGTGCCCTTTTGCGATTAGTGAACTTCATTCAGCAGTAAAGTTTTCCGGGTCCAATCACTCCTTGCGGTGAGTCACGGTTTCAGCATTGTGTTCTAGCAGTGCATCATATTCCATTTTGTGTGAAATGAAGTTTCTTTATCCATTCTTCTACTGGTGGACATTTAGGTTCTTTCTATCTTCTTGATATTGTGAATAGTTCAGTGATGAATATGGCTGTGCATATGTCTTTTGTCCTGTGACTTTTACTTCCTTAAGGTGCATATGTATACATCTAGCAGAAGGGTTACTGGGTTGAATGGCATTTCTATTCCCAGTTGTTTGAGGTAGAACTATATACCTTTCCCACAGTAGTTGTACATATTTATAGTTCCAGGATGAGTGTCCAAATCTTCTACATTTGTTATCTTTTGTTTTTTTGAACTTAACAGTTTTTCTCTGTGTAAAGGTGTTATTTCCTCGTTGCTTTGATTTGTATCTCTTGGATGGTTACAGAACTTGAACATGTCCTCAGTTCCTAAAGATATAGTTGGGAACGGATTCCATCCAGAGCCTGGGGACTTCTGTATATATAACGCTTGGTATATTTAGAGCTTTTCTCTAGTTTTTTTTTTTTATCCCAAATTTTCCTTCACATTCAAAATCAATCACAGCCTCACAGTTTATGTGAGGGTCCTTAATGGGCATCTAGCCGAGAACAATACAGTAACAAAAAGGTGGAGTGTTCTCAGGGCAAGTTCAGAATAGAAGCTCTGTCTTGATTCCAGTGCCTTAACTGCTCAATGTACTATTGTTATAATGTGAGCCATTTAAAAGAGTGTTGTGGTCTCTGTTTAATTAAAGGGAGGAGGTAATCTCAATATAGTTTATTGAAATGATAAGTTGTCTTATCCTCTATAGGATTTATTCAGAGATTCTCAGACAAATGAGAGAATATATATACTAAATTACGGATGAGAGTGATTAATTTTTGAAAAAATGACATTAAAGGATAGTGGAATTTTCTCACAACCGTTTTAAAGCTCCCTTATATATAAGCTATTCCTGAAGAACGTGGACATTTTCTCACTCTTTCATTTCTCTGTGGTTCTAGGATAGAAAGCTGTAAGAGTCATGGACATAAGAGAGCTGAGTTTATTACCTATAGGGGAGGACTGGATAATTAAAAAAGTTATATGTTGTATTCTCTTTGATTGATACAAATAAAAGTTATCTCTTGTTATAGAAGATTACAGGTGACTGTTCCATAATTAGAAACTGTAATGCTTTGAGGAGAGGGATGGACACAGTGGCTGCAACAAGGGACTCAGACATGACACCAATTGTGAGGATGGTGGAGGACAGGGCTGTGCTTCATTTTATTGTACCCAGGTTTGCTCAGGGTTGGAATCCAGTTAATGGCACAGAAGAGCAGCCATCCTTTCAAGGAATCATGAGATTGAAAATCATCTCATTACCTCTCCGTCATCTTTTATTTATTTATTTATTTATTTTTCAGGCATTAATACTTTATTATTTTTTAAATCATTTTATTGGGGGCTCATGCAACTCTTATCACAATCCATCCATCAACCCAGTGTATGTCAATCACATTTGTATATTTGTTGCCATCATCATTCTCAACACATTTTCTTTCAGTCTGAGCCCTTGGTATCAGCCCCTCCTTCCCCCCCTCCCCTCCCCGCCCTCCCTCCACCCACTGGGACTGCAGCCTTGGGCTCAAGCAACAGTGACTGTGAAGATCCATCAGGTCTGGCAAACATTCGTCTCTGTGAGTTGAAAGCGACTCAATAGTATTAAATAACACACGGTGTGATGAGTTCCTGTTTGGCACGAATGCTTAAGTCATGGGCCAACCTAGTGGTTGTTGCTTTGAATTTATCCAAAGACCCTGGGAAAGAAAACCTGACGTACACTTTGGCATGCACTTCGGAAGGGAAACCTCGATGGGGTAGTTTCACTGCATACCCGAGACCACCCCACCGTGAATAAGAATGGACTCAAGGCCGATAACTAGCTCACTCCTTGTTATGTGATGGATGACTAAATTAGGCCACTTTTATAAGTTTTATAATGTAGAACTCTATAAATGGTGAAACTATCACACAAAGCAATTACGACTTGCTAGAATGCATTCAATCTCTCAGCCCTTTTTACTTCAAGTCACTTCAATTCTTCCTTTCCCCCTATATTCAGTTAACCTCACATCAGAGGAATTATTCTGGAACTAAATATCTCACACCTCTCCTTTTTGTTATTATTGCTGCTTCTTATCTCTGACAGTTGCTCTTTTGAACAAAAATAGGACCCGTTCACTCTTTTTCTCCATTCCATAGTAGTGATCTATTCTACATGCTCTTATGTGGTTCCCTATGCAATCAATTCTAGTTCTAGAGTATACTCTGATATTATTGCTTCCTTGATCATAAACCTTCTCAAATGACTTTTCTGAATCCTCTAAGTTCACCCATTTGGTAGTAAAGGTCATCTGTGTTTTAGCTACCCACTTCCTTTTTAGTCTTAGTTGTCATATTTCCCTTACATACACATGGTTCTTTATACTAGCCTGACTTTGTATTGTTCTTCAGAAGTGCTCTGCACTTTTCTGTATTCTTGTTTATTTCATTGAAATAGCCTCCCTCTTTCTCTTCATTACACATCAAGAATATCAACTGTTGATAGGACCATGTGTCAGGCATCAAATAGCAAAAAATCATATCATTGCGAATGATGGGTTGTGCAGAGTGGAGACCCAAAACCCATCTGTAGGCAACTGGACATCCCTTTACAGGTTTGTGGGGAGGAGACAAGCCCTTTAGGGTGCAGTATAGCACCAATGAAACTTGCACCTTTCCTATAGTTCTTTAATGCTACACACACACACACACACACACACACACACACACACACACACACACATACAGGCATGCACATGCAAACACCCCACTATCATGATCCCGATTCTACCTTAAAAATTTGGCTAGACCAGAGGATGTACACTGGTATAGATAAGAGTTGGACTGTAGCCCACTGGGATGGAGGTTCAATTCCAGCTCCACGGAGCAAAGGCTAGGCCTTCTACTCCCACCGCCTGAGGGCAATGCTGCCAAAAAAAAAAAAAAAGAGTTGGAAACACAGGAAATTCAGAACAGATAAAGCCCTCAGGTTCAATAATGAGAGTAGGAAATACCAGGAGCATATGGGGAAGGTGGAGGACATATGACCCCCTCCCTATAGAAGAGTGGGTGAAGGAAGACATCAGACAGTATAACACAGGTAAAAATAATAATTTGTAAATTATCAAGTGTTTGTGAAGGGGGGGGGGAGAAATGCGCTGACACCAAGGGCTCCTGTAGAAAGATTTTTTTTCTTCCTAGGGTGTATAAAAAATGGGTTTGTTAGAATGGCTCCCCACACATCTTTACTCAGGGTCTTTTAGTGCTTGTTTTCCTCCTGCAGGCTGACAAAGGACTGGCTGAAGACCTTGGTGATCGGGCATTGGGCATCCATGCAGGAGGAACTGGGGTTCTGCACCATGTACTTCTTTTTGTGTTCTCTCCTTTTTGTGAGTGCGATGAAGGAGCTCATTTGTGAGTGGCATGATGACTGGGAAGGTCATCACTGCTGGAAAGGCCAGGGAGAAAGTGTTTTGAGATTGATGATGGCAAAAATGTACAAATGTACCTGACACAATGGATGTATGTGTGGATTGTGATAAAAGTTGTAAGAGCCGCCAACAAAATGATTTTTAAAAAAAGAAAAGAAAAGAATATCAACCGTTGATTGTTCAGTGGCACCACAAATAGCATGTTCTATAGAAGTTTTCTCAATTTCCTGATTTGGTGCCCTTCGCCACCATTGAGGGACAAAGTCAGTAATTGGAAAACACTAGCCCCTTTACAGGACAAAGAATTGAAAATCCACAGGGATGGTTCTCCCATGTTCTGTACTGTTGCTATATCAGCATTGACTCACTGGCCCGGAGTTAGATTTGGGTTGGTTTGTTTTTTTTTTTCAAATAAAAAAATTATTTTAATGGGGACTTGTACAAGTCACAATCCATACATCAATTGAATCAGGAGGCGTGTTTATACATATGCTGCCCTTACTCTTTCTAGACATTTACCTTCTACTGAGCCCTTGGTATCAGCTTTTTTCCCCCCTCCTACCCACCCCACCCTCATAACTCCCTGATATTACTGTCCTCTCTCACACTGACCGCTGTCTCTCTTCCTCACTGTTTCTGTTGTTCTCCCCCCGTAGAGGGGTGTATGGTTATGCATCATTCATTGAGATCGGTTCCCCCTTTCTCTCGTCCTCTCCCCCTTTTCTCCCAACACTCTGGGATCACTATTCCCAGTTCTGCTCCTGTGTCGTTAGCTCCCATCCCTTTCTATACCTCTGTACATGTTCCCGTTTAGTCTGAGTTGGGAAGCAGCACTGGGGTCCTGGTAGAGAGGGTTGAGGAAGTCTCAAGGAACCAGAGGAATGGAGTGTGTTTCATTGATGCTTTACTGCACCTTGGTGACTCATCCCTTTCCTGTGGCCCCTTAGTGGGGAGATTGTTCCACTGTCTACAGATGGGTTTTAGATCTCTGTTCCAGCTTCCCTCGTTCTCAACAATATATATTTTGTTTAAGTGTCTGCTGATGCCTATTACCCAGTCCCTATGACTCCTCATGAGCGCACTGGCGGTGTGCCCCTTCTACATGGACTTGCTGCTTCACTGCTGAATGGCGGTGTGCGTAACTTCAAGCCATTACGATCCCATACACTACAGCTTTTTATATCTAGGCACCATCTGCCTTCTTCACCACATTTGCTTATGCACCCGCATTGTCTTCAGCGAGTGTGTCTGGAGGGTGAACATCTCAGACTGCTGATCGGTTAGAAAAAAGTGTTCTTGTATGGAGGGAGGGTATGAGCAGAGGTCCAAAGTCCATCCCCTACCTCAGTGTATTGCCATATAAATATATGTATATGGGCCAATACCTCTATTTTTGTAGATTATTATATATACATGTGTACACCGCTATGTTTATACCTCTATTCATTGCTTTGCTGCCTTGGTCCTTTTTCTGGTTCCTTCTATGGAGTTAGGTTTTTATCAGTGGTGCAGTGCTTAAGTCTCAGGTTGCTAAGTGGAGGATTCAAGCTCACCCCAGAACTCCATGAGAGAATCAATCTGGCAATCTGTTCCCTGGAAGGTTACAGCCTAGAAAAGCACAGGAGGTAGTTTTGCTCTGTCACATGGGGTCACTCTGAGGGAAAATGGACTCAAAAGCACACAAAACCGTCACTTGACTCTGAAGCATTAGGGAACCTTACTTAAGGCATGTATTTATCCCTGCATTGTGTTTGGTGATTTGGATAAGTCTCACCTACTTTTCTGCTCAGCAGAAGTATGTGGGCTTGGGAATATGTGTGCTTGCTCATGGGCACACAAAATGCATGCGCACATGCACACACATACCTAAATTGTAAAGCCCTGGAAAGCAGTCTGTGTTTTGCCCACCTTTATATTCCCCACAGTGTCTTAGGTGTTGACTTGAGTATGTGAGTCCTCATTACATTGGTCCAAGTGCTGAGTTTTAAGTGAATAATATATACAGGAGGATGACCCAGAGTTTAGAAGCTGGAGCTTAGTCTATAGTTATTAGATTGTAGGTAAACATACATGAAGAAGAAATGAATGAGTCCTGTGGATACTGGGCATATTCTGCTGGGAAAGGCACAATAGAGCTGCTATAGGGGTTGACACTTTGATTTCCGTCTGAGAAGTCTCCTTGCCACACCTGGGTAGGGTCCTTTTGCTTATTCTTGCCCTGTTATAAAGGAAGCATGATGATGGAAGGGGTGACTCGTGGGCTACGAAACAGAAGTTGAGCAGTTTGCACTCACTTTCATTAGGGTACATTATGTAAGGCATTCATCCCGGATAGACCTCAGGAGAAAGATGAGGGTTTTCTATTTGTATGAAGATTTACAGCCTTGGAAACCCAAATTGGGGCAGGTCTATGTCCTATGAGGTCACTATTAGGGAGAATCAACTTGATGGCAGTGGATTTGGGGTTCTATTCATTGCCCCTATTATGGAAGGTGGGCTGTCCTAGTAATGGTTAGATGATAGGACAGTTGAGTCATTTTTCACTACACATATCAGGGTAGCCCTAATATTTTATGTACAAGGCCTATCAAAAGCAAGTAGGCTTTTTTTTTGGATTTTTCATCTTTACATAAATATCAAGGTAATTAAAAAAGTATTGCTATAAGATCATAGAAACCTTGCTTTAAAATATTAAAATATGAAGTTATTTCATTTTGATATATCCTCTACCCAGGTCTATACACTTCTGAAGGTGTGTTTCCAACTCTCTCTTTCCTGAAGAATTTTATACCCTTAGATTCATACCCTGAAGAATCTTCCACATTTAGATGGAGTCAAAAGGGCATCATTGAGTGATTAAAGTTGTGTGTCTTAAATGCTGCTTGAATTTGGGGAATTAAAAAACACCTGAAGGGATAAGGGCAGTAGGATGGATCAGGTGAGGTTTTTCAGTGACGTTCTTGTTACTCTCAAAGGTTGTCACTCTGGGGAAAATTTCCATGGTGCAATTTGCCTGACCTTTTTCTTAACAGAGCAGTTTTAAATTCTCTTAAAATGCTTTCCTAGGGCTGAGCCCCGGTGGCATAAGTGCAGGACTGCGGCCCGCGGGTTTGGTGGTTCAAATTCAGGAGCGGCACTGGGTGGCACCCACGACCACCAGAGGCAGTGATGCCCACACACACAAAAAAACCCCCCAAAACAAAAAATGTTTTCCTAATAAGCGTCCATGATCACCTGGTGACCTCTGAGTGAATCTATCAAGATTACACCTTTGTAATCCTTAAAGACCGTCATCATACACTTCTGAGTTGATCTCTCTGCCTTAAATTTAACTGACCCATCATTCTTGGGGCGGGAGGGTGGGGGTGGAGGGTGGGGAGGACACACTGCTTTGATTACTGTATATACTGGAGTATGATCTGATCCAAATAGCATCTGAGACACCTTATTTTATCACAAAAACTTCATTAAAATTGTGCTGAAAAACTCAGCTTATACATGAGCATATATGGCAGACCTTTATTTTGAAAGCATCCTAATGTGTATATATGTATTACCGAGATAACTTGTCTTCATCATCCTCAGATCACAGAGACATGTTCAAACAAGTTTTCTTTGGAATAAATTCAGGCATGTGTGAACTGGAATTTTAATCACAATACCTTTTGACTTACTATTATATTAGTCCTGCACTTAAAACTATCATATGGTAAATCATGTCTTAAATTTAGGTTACATCGCCTAAATTTAAAAAAAAGTCAGTGATGTCATCCTTCCTTGTTGAGGGTCTTATTAGAGACTTAGATTTCGAACCATAGAATGTGCGTGGTTTTGCTTGTCAATGTCCAATTGCAAATATAATTGGTTTTATGTTTATAATAGAATTCAGAAATCCTGATCAGAGAGCAACAGCTTCTTTCATACAACACATGCGTTTTATGTCTTCGTGATGCCATAGAGTGTGTATAGTTTATGTAGAACCTATCATACATATCCTATCATATATAACTTATCAAACATGGTAGCTGTAAATAATTACATTTCTGGCTTAGGTATGCATGACACTGGTCTTTCTATTGAAATAGTCTATCTTATTTTACTGTTTGTTTCTATTCTAAGGCAACAGCATCTAACCTTGTGTATTGTGAGTCTATGGAATGCTGTTTAATCTCCTTGTCTAAATTTGTTCTGAAAAGAAATTGTGACTTGCATCATGATTCTTGAGTACTGATAAGCAGTGTTAGGTATAGCAGCAGTATGAGGTAAAGGGAAAGTATCACTTTGGAAGGGAAACAAAAGCTTTTTGAAAAACTCAAAGGTAGAAAATTTGGATGCTGTTGCTCATGGCTTAGGCATATCATCCTGGACAATTAGGAAGATTCTAAGAAACAGAGAACAAAATTCTCCAGGCTCTTAATGGATGGGCTTACCTGAAAGCTATAAAGCTAAGAGAGCGACCTTGTCAGATGTGGAGAGATTGCTAATGATTGCTAATGTCAGAGGTGGAGACCAGACACAAAAGTTAATCCCTCTCAGCATATTGAGGATCAATGCTAAGAAAAGAAGCTTATTCTTATGCTTAAAGAAAAAGCAGGACCAAATGACCACATGTGTTTGCATGACGTCCAACTCCTATCCTTTCCTTTTTCAAAGAATGTATTGCAGACATTAAGTAGCTAATGACTCTATGTATGTATGTATGTATAAATATATAAGTATAAATAAGCAAAGCCACATATTTTAATAAAGACATTCCTTTAGTGTAATTACATTTTCCTATAAACTTTTTGAATTGTTTGGAATATGTATCACTTGATAAAAAATATCCTTTTCCTATTTTCTTTCTTTTTTTTAATTAGTTTTATTGGCATAAAATTCGCATGTTGTGTCCGTTCAGGTAAACTAGAGAAACAAATTAATGGACACTGGTCTGTGTCTAAGAAAGAACTTTATATACAAGAGCATTTGGATATTGTGAAAAATCCCAGCTCAGTCCAGATCAAGTCCATAATCCAATATTAACCCATATATCTGATACCAATCTATAAGTTCCTCTTCAGATTCATGAAGCATAAGCAATGACACTGAATATAAGAAGATCACAAGCCAGTGGACAGGAAGTCTTGTGGATCCAGTGGTGGTGGAAACATATCATCTCTGGCAGGGGTTTCCGTGTGGCTCCTCCAGGTCCCGTGGCTCTCACTGTGTCAGCGTAGTTCCATCAGAATCTTTGTCAGTAATGTCTCACAGAGACTGAGCGTGTGTCCTGCCTCCAGCAAACTCTTTATCACCTTAGTGCCTCCAAATGAGATCATCAAACTGCGACCTGATTGACAGGCTAAACTTCACCCCTCTACTCTTGTCTCACATTGACAGCAGATTATGTAACTGGCACACATATCATACAATTTAGTAGTTCAGTCATATTAAGAAGAGTTGTGCAATAATCACCACAATTAATTTCAGAATATTTTCTTCTTTCTCATACTAGTCTTAGTTCCGTTGCAACCTCCCTTTCTGTATCCCTGCTCTTGTTAAGTGGGGTCCAGGTGACTCCAGCTCACAGCCACCTTGTGTACAATAGATGGAAATGCTGTCCGGTCCTCTTCCATCCTCACAATTGTTCCTTTGCCTGAGTCTATCGATGTAGCTACTGTGTCAATCCATCCTGATGAAGATCTTCCTCTTTTTGATCACCCCTCCACTTTACCAAGCATGATAACCTCCAGGGACCCATCTCCCACCATCCTTGCTTCTAAGGAGCATTCTGGCTGTACTTCTTTTTAATTTTTTTTTGTGGGGGGGCATCACTGCTCTCCGGTGGTGGGAGTAGGAGACCCAGCCCCACTGCTGGAATTGAACCTCCGTCCCAGTGGGCTGCAGTCCCGCGCACAACCACTACGCCACCGGGGCTCAGCCCCTGGCTGTACTTCTTCAAAGATAAATTTGTTTTTTCTTTTGTCAGTCAACAGTACTTAAAATATTCTTTTCCAGAACCATAATTTAAATGCATCTAACCTTCACATGCTTCCAAGGTGACTGAAAATACCCCGCCTTAGGTCATGTACACCAAGCACACACTGCATTGGGTAAACTGCTGTACAAGACCTCTTCAAAGTATTGAAAAGCGAGGACTGAGGTACTATGCTCCTCAGTAATTATTAATCCAGTTACCATCTCTATAGATTTGCCTTTCTTAGATTTCATATATAAAACACAAACAAGAAACAAACAAATTTTAAAAAGTCCAGCAATGCGGGCTGAGCCCCGGTGGTGTAGTGGTTGTGCGCGGGACTGCGGCCCACTG
>PVJH01000933.1:130276-247673 GCA_004026705.1 Nesogale talazaci
ACTCCTACTCCTTCCGCCAGAGAGCAGTGATGCCGGCCCCCCCCCCCCCAAAAAAAAAAAAAAAAAGCAGAGGCTGAGTCTCGGTGGCCTAGTGTTTGTGCGCAGGACTGCGGCCCATTGGGATGGAGGTTCAATTCCAGCTCCACAGAGCAAAGGCTGAGCCTCCTACTCCCACCACCTGAGGGCAATGATGCCTAAAAAAAAAAGAAAAAAGAAAAGAAAGCAGAAACTAATAAAAACTGCGTGAAACAAATATGAAATTTATCAAAAAGGAAGATCAAACGATATGATGTGATATTTTAACCTCAATATATCTGCCATAACCAACTTGACAGTGTTCTCTGTGTGACTTCAAAGCTAGTCACATCCTTGGACATTGGTCAGAGGGAATTCACCAGAGGTTTAATTCGTGTGGATATCCTGCAAAAAATTTTTGGGTTTCCACAATTATCTATCTATATAGCTGTCTGCAAATCTAGGTGTTCAGAATTTAAGTAATGATACAATTCCCTCCTTCAGATTTGGATTTTGTTTTTTATAATCTTTAATCACACAGACTGGGGGATGGCTGCTTGTTTGAAGATGAGCCTTCAAGACCACTGTCTGATAGCTGGGCACCATCTAATTTCTCCATCACACTTTGCTCTAGCACTCATATCTTCAGTGATCTTCTCATGAGAGTTAGTATTGAGTAGGGCTCAGGTTTCTATTAATCAATACTCCTTAATCTACTGTGTTTCCATGGTAAGGACTGCACTACATGGAAGGAATCCTGTTTTCCTGGGGAAGGATGAAACAGAGAAAACATAATGCTTAATAGGGAGGGCCTGGGTTGCATTTGGTTGCAAATTACCATTTGGGTTTTGCCAAGTTGTTTGTCAATCTGAGCCCAGTTTAGTCAATTCTGAAGAACAAAGGATAATGCCAACTTCAAAGTTTTCTTGCAAGAATAATGAAAAAGTAAAACGTTTAGCATACAGTAATTTTTACCTAAATATTGCCTGGCATATAATAATGTTTCAGTAGATGGAGGTTGTGTTAGATCTAGTTAACTAGAGAAACAAATGCAGTGACACTCATATATTTAAGAAAGACTTTTACATCAGGAAGTAATTGTTATGAAGAACACCTCCGAGCCCAGGCCAAGTCAAGTCCATAAGTCAGGTACTAGTCCATAAGCCACTCTTCAGGCTTACACAGCCACACATGATGCAGAATGTAGGAAGAGCGCAGGTGGGTGGGTTCAGAGACTTGTGGATACATGGTAGGTCCTGAGCATCATTCAGGGAGGTCAGCAAGTAGGAAGGTAAAAGCAGGAAAAAGGGGAGGTGTGAAGGCCACACCCCCAAGGCACCAGTATCCAACTGTGATCGAGTCATAGGTTTCATCCATTCTAATCAGGAGTGTCTAGTTGACATAAAATCATCCAGCTACCACAAAGGCAGTCTACTATTAGTATTAAGTAATGTAATTTGAGATTTAGTGTAAACATGAATTTTAGAGTGACAGAATTATATTTTATGTACATTCATCGAATGGTTTCAGTAATGCATTACAGGATCAGGGAGAGAGAGAAAGTAGGATAATTAATTTGTCTTTAATAGGCTGAAGAAAAAGAGTGTTCAATCTAAAAAGTAACTTTAACAGGTAAAATTTTTGTGAAAGTAAAGCTTGTTAAAGCTTACAAATTGTCCCTCGAGCCATTTTATATTTCATTGGCTAAGTGTTCCCCAAATATTTTATTTAAAATTTTTAGTTACTGTGAGTTCACCTTAATTTCACATCAACAAAATAGCAACGTTCCCCTTTTTAGCCTGAAATCATATCATGAGTAGAAGAAATAGCCTCATTCAAATCAGTGCAAAAATAAAATGAATGCTTTAATACATGAACAGATACAATAAAGACAGTTAAAACTGTAAAATAAGTATGATAAAAATATGTTCTTTGCAATGGTACATGCCCTCACAGAAAGAAGGGTTATAAGGAAGGGAAGATTCCACAAAAGTAGAGTTTGCCACCCATGGAGCACACATCATTCCTCTATTTCCTGAATGCTCCCCCCCCACCCCCCAGTTCTACCTTACAAATGTGGCTAGACCTGAGAGCAATACGAGCTCTTGACACCTGGAACTCAGGACAGAGAGATCCTCAGGAACTGTTGTGGGAGTGGCAAGACCTTGAGGGTAGGAGGTGGTTGGGGAGGAGGAAGTGGAAGAAAGGGTGAGCCCATCACCAGGTTGGATATATAGCTGCCACCCCCCGCCCCTCTCGAAGGAGAGGAATAGCAGAAATGTGGGTGAAGGGAGACAATGGACAGTGTAAGAGATGAAATAATAATAATAGCAATATATAATTGATCAAGGGTTCAGGAGGGTGGGAAGATGGAGGAGGAACGAGGGGCAGGGGGAAGGGGCTTCTTTGAAGGACTCAGTAGAAAATGTTTTGGAAATGATGATGGTAACATATATACAAATATGCTTGATGCAATTGAAGTATGGAATGTTATGAGGTGTAAGAGTTCTCAATAAATGATTAAAAAAAAGAAAGGTTCTCTGTAATCAGCGGAGTACAACTTAAACAAAAGGAGTATCTTTATTTCTTTTTTGCTTGTTATAGTACTAAGAGTTTTTTGCTACAGTAAACCAGAATATAGTGAAACTAATTCTTTTCTTAGGTAATCAACTGTGGTCAAGTTGGTTGGGACTCATAACGACTTTAGGTACAGCAGGAGAAAACACTGCCTGGGCTGGCTCATCCTCACAATTGTTCTTATGTTTCAGCTATCCGCTGTTACAGGCAGTTTCAATCCATCTTGCCAAGACCTGCCTCTTTTCACTGCCCCTCTGTTTTACCAAACATGGTGGCCGTTTCTGAAGAATGTTCTCTCCTGAAAGTATGCCCAAAGTACACGAGGCAAAGTCTCGCCATCCTAGGTTGTTAGCGGCAATATAATTGGTACAAGTATTTTTGAAGTGGTTTAATATTTTTAATCTTCAGAATCATATAAATATTTTTAACGTGCAGAGATCCAAGTCTAGCTTTGGAAAGTAAATCTAAGAAAGTAATACAAAGATAGAAAGTGCACACGGAATAAAATGTTACTTAAAACTGCAAAGACTCAAAGCAATATTAATACCTATCACCATAGAAATGATAACTTAATCATTTACTTATATATTGTACTGGCACTAAATGTGTATCACATACTTGCATAGACAAGACTATGTACCATATGGAAACATGCTTGTAGTCATTTTAATTAATAATCGCAGAGTATAACACTATGTATATACCTTAATTCAAGTTTTATGAAACTATTAGCGGAGATAGGTTTGAAGGAAAAGTTCAAAGGAGTGTAAGCAATGTGGCAATTATCTCACAGGGATGCTGTTGTGAACCCAGTGCCCTGCTCCTCACCCCCTTCTCGAGTCTCTGAGTTTTCTTTGCTGCAGTTGTTTTCAGTTTTAAGAAAAAAAAGATCCACTCTTCATTAAGATATACTTTGGGGCAAATATATTCTTGCCTTCTAAGTTTATCTTGGCCTGGGGGGCAAAAGCTGAATGTTTAAATAGGTATTAATTAGCCCTAGATTCAGCACTAAGGGAGGACAAAGATGTCAGAGGTTAATAAAAATTTTGATTGGGATAATTTATACAATGAAAATTCATGTCCTGGCTATTCTGGGGAGTTTTTTCTTTAAAAAAGGTTAAGGAGTCTTTTTAAGGCTAAGAATGGCAGTAATTTTTTTATACTGTAAAACTGCTACAGAAAAAAGTAAGTGTTTTGTATATATCAAGTTATATCTTCCACAGCCAGCAACATAACAACAATTAGTTTATCTTGTTCTGCAATTTATCATATCATTTTTCTGTCAAAACATATGAAATTTAGGATTCCATTTAATCTTCTAAAATGTTTCCCTGAATAAATAGAGAGGACTCATAAACATGCCAGATTGTCTGGTGAGTCAAGTCATAGAGTCATGAAAAAAATTGCTAAGCACTCTAAAGAGCATCTTTGAACTCTTTAAAACTCAAACTCAAACGTCACTTTCCTAGTGACCTTTAAAAAGACCAAATAAGTGGTTATCCTTCCTCTAGACACGTTTCAAGTGCAAACATCTTGTTGGTTTATTTCTGTTTTTGTTTTGTCCTGTAATAGAACTGAAGTCTGCACAAGGACCCTTGTGGTGCATACTTGTCATTGTCGGTGGCTACTACTAAGTTGACCCTCAATCCATGGAGACCCCATGCACACCGGAATGAATGCCCATGAGCGGTTGCAGACTGGACTGTTGTGATTTATAGCATTTTCTTTGGCTATTTTTAAGAAGTAGACCACCAGGTGTTTTTTTCTGCTGGATTCTAGTTTGGAAGTTTTGCTGTAATCTGTTCTGCATTATAGCAACACCCAGGCCCCAAAGACCGATGAGTGGCTATTGTGCACTAGGTCCATTGGCCAAGAATAGAACTTGGTTTTTCTATGTGAAAGGCTAGGTTCTACCATGGAACCACCCTCTGGATTCCATGTAGAAATACTAGCTCTCACTGAGCCCCCAATTTACTTTTTTTTTTTTTAGGTATCACTTCCCTCTGGTGGTGGGAGTAGGAGGCCCAGCCTTTGCTCCTGTGAGCTGGAATTGAACCTCCATCCCAGTGGGCCACAGTCCTACACACAACCATTATGCCACCGGGGCATTTACTTTTTACCCATTGGTAATTCTCCCTACATAAAATATCTACCCAATAATTATCAAACTTGATTGTGGTGGTCATCAGTCTATATACCTCATAGGGTCAACCCATTAAATAATCACAGAAACACTTTGAGGAAGATGCAGCCCACATGATATCTTTTCAGAGAATCTAAACAGCAGAACTGGGGTTTGAATCCTGCAGTCCGGTTTGATAGGACGGGTGTTTTCCCATGACACCATTCTGTTTCTTCCAGTTCTCCCAGTGCAAACAGTGACTGAAAATCAAAACGGGCCTCAGTGAGGGGAGGCATCAGGAGTCCATGTTACCCTCACCAGGTGGCATAATAGGAAGACTTAGAACAGTAAGATGGCCCGATGGTTTGACTATGGCACCAAACCTCAGAATGGTGCAGTCGAGCGGCTCAGTTCTCAGGTACAATCTTGTGAGTTACTATCAAGTTGACCCACGGTGACTCCATGTGTGTAGCGTAAAATTGCCCATGGGGGTTTCAAACCTGTTACCTCCATTCCTACCTTCAAAGAGGTTCCCCTGCATGGGTTGAAGCCTCCAACCTTTCAGATACTAGTTGAGGCCTTACTGGTTTCACCATCCTCACCTTAAATCCATTACTATCAAATAGATTGCAACTCATAGTCCAATTGTCAAGGCTGTCATATTGATGGGAGCAGGTTTCCATGACTTTCTTCTGCAGAGTGGCTGCTGGCCTGGAAATGCTGACTTTTGCTTAATATCCAAACACACCCCAACCAAACTCATTGCTGTCAGGTCAGTTTCAGCTCAGAGAGACCCTATAGAAAACCCATGTGTTTTCTAAAGCTGTAAATTTTTTTCCAGTTATTTTATTGGGGGCTCTTACAGCTCATAACATTCAATACATCATTTATATCAAGCATATTTGTACATATATTGCCATATTTATTTCCAAATATTTTCCACTTGAGCATTTGGTATAAGCTTCTTGGCTCATACAACTCCCATCACAATCCATACATACATCAATTTTATGCATGCCATCATCACTCTCAACATATCCTCCCTCCACTTAGGTCTCCAGTATCAGCTCCCTATATTTCCCTTCTCTCCCCCTCCCCAATAGCCCTTAGTAATTTACAAATTGTTATTATTTTTTATACTGTACACTGTCAGATATGTCCCTTCACTCACTTCCCTGTTGTCCATTCCCCAGAGAGGAGACAACATGTAGATCCCTAAAGTTGGTTCCCCCTGTCTATTCCACCACCCCTCTACCCTCCTGGTATCACCACTCCTACTACTAGTCCTGAGGGATTATCTATCCTAAATTCCCCATGTTTCCAACTTCACTGCACATCCCCTGGTCTAGCTGGATTTCTGTGGCAGAACCGGGAGCATGATAGTGGGTGTAAGGAAGCCTTTGAGAACTAGAGGAAAGATGCATATTTCATTGTTACTACACTGTAACTTACCTGGCTCATCTCCTCCCTACAACCCCTCTGTAAGACAATGTTGCTTCACTTGTTGATGGGCTTTGGGTCCCCAATCTGCACTCTCCATCATTAATCATGATATAATTTTAGTTCTCTGATCCCTGACATCAGATCCCTTCAATACCTCGTGGTCACACAGACTGGTGTGCTTCTTCCATGTGGGCTTTGTTGCTTCTGAGCTCAATAGCTGCATGTTTTCTCGAGCCAAAGCTGTAAATTTTTACAGAAACAAACTGCCTTGTCTTTCTCTCCAGGAGTGGCTGGTTGGTTTGGACTCTCTCATTGAGTTAGGCCAACACTTAACTCTGCACCACCACAGATTCTCAAACACACCCAAACCAAACATAGTATTGTCTGGTTGATTCTGACTCATGGCGACTTTCTGTGGGGTTTCTGATGGAGCCCTGGTGATGCAGTGGGTTAAGCAGCAGGTTGCTAACCCCAGAGTCAGCAATTTGATTCCCCCACTGCATCATGGAAGAAAGATGAGGTTTTCTACTCCCATCAAGGATTACCATCTTGAAGACCCTCAGAGGGAGTTGTGCATTGTCCTCTTGGGCTACTGTGAATTAGAATGTGCTCAGTGGCAGAAAAATGGAGATCAGGTTTCTAAGACTGTACAACTTGTCATGGCTGTCTCATCCTCTTGCAGCACAGCTACTGGGATCAAAATGCTATTCTGTGGTGAGCAGTTCATGCTTAACCCACAGCAATACTAGGGCTCCTTCAGATACATTCAAACTCTCACTGTATCATGTAATTTCGGACTCAAAGTAATCCTATAAGACAAAAAAGACATGCTCCTTTGGGTTTCTGAGACTATAAATCTTGATAGGATTATGATGGGATTAGAAAGCCTCATTTTGGGCTGAGCCCCGGTGGCTTAGTGGTTGTGAGCAGGACTATGGCCCACTGGGATGGAGGTTTAATTCCCACTCACAGGAGCAAAGGCTGGGCCTCCTATTCCCTCCACCAGGGCAGTGATGCCTTAAAAAAAAAAAGCCTCATTTTTCTTTCATGGAGCAGCTCTTGCTTTCGAACTGATGATCTGTGGTTAGCAATACAAGTGTGTAGCCCACAAAGCCACCAAGACTCACAAACACATCTAGGAACAGTTATTTTACACTTCCGACAAAGGGCAGAATCGACCATGCTACAGTCAGAGGAGGCAATGGCCTTCGAGAACAAAGACTGTGTGTGGAGAACACAGATCTGGTGTGGTGAGATTTGGGGTATATTTTAACTTCAGGTCCTGAACTTTAATGTACTTCAGGTCCTCAACCTCTGTGGCAGTCATGTGCTTATGTTAATTTCATGATTGAGATGTAGGGGTGGAGTCTGGCCTGTTAATCTGAAGATAGCCATCGAGTAGCCAATGAGGCCTCTGTGTGGGCATGACTTTCTCCTGATACATCTGGGAAATCTCATCTCCTCGTGGAGATTTGGGAGTTAGTCTCAGAGACAAGGAATTACAGAAAAGACAAGATGGCAGTGTCCGAGCTGCTGCAGGAGCTAGAGGAGAAGCCATACGGCCTTGCCCTGATGGAACCAGACCTCTGAAGCTGGATAGGCCCTAAGGGGACCCCTGCCAGTGATGAGTTGCTTCTGCCACCATGGAATGCTGTTGAAGGACCCTGAGCCCTGGAAGCAAGGAGCCATGGGGAGACCCCTGATAGCGCCGGGACTCTGCATCCACTGGTCTGTGACTTCGTGAGTCGGAAGGAGACTTTATAGACTGATATTGGGCATATCAGCTAATATCGAACATATGACTTTGAACTGGACTGGGTTGGGATGCTTTCTCAGTGTTCCATTCCTTTTGTATATAAACCATTCCCTTATATCCATATGCCTGTCTATGAAATTTGTTCCTCTAGTCTACCTGGACTAACACAACCTCATTGCTAGCCCCAGTCATAACACATTTGTTAATTCAATGACACAAATATATTAATGCTCTTAGCACACAGCACAGCACAAATGCAGTCAGCAGATAAGATTGATGTATTCTTATGGAAATAATGGTGTCTGAGTAGAACTCTCACATCGGTGAACAGAGGAACACCTTTAGGCAGGTCATATTTCCCTCTGAAGCTTATTTCAGATCACTCCAACATATGGCAAGGGTGTTGCCATTCATTATCCGGGTAACCCTGGGCAATTGCTGAACTCTTTGAATCCCAGTTTATCGATCTGTTAAACAAGGATAATGGCATTTACCTTGCAGACTTTGGATGAGCATTAAAGTTAGATAATAATGTCACTAATCGCCAACCTTCTTTCTTTACTATGCTCAATTTGATGATGCCATTAGTAAATGTTATTATTCTAAAAGTCTTTGGCTTATGATATAGATTTTAGATTTCTTTTGTAATTGTCTTGTAATCCAGCTAGGTTACTGAAATTGTAAAAAAAATTAATTATTAAAGGTTTAGGACATAGGGGAAGGTTATCAAAGGAATTATATCCCCCAAAGAGGAGAAAAACAGAATTTTATGAGACAAAATCTAAGCGGGCAGGCAGAGATATTTCTGTTGCTTTAAAATGAGGCAAGACTGAGCAGGAATAGGCATCAGCACTGACATTTCAGAAAGCAATGAAGGCTCTGCCCAGGGACCTGTGAGATAATTTGTCATTTTGGACTTTAAAAGTAGGACATAAGGAAAGCAGCAGTAAGTAACTGGCTGACTTGGGAAGCTGATGGGCATTCTCCAGAGTATCTGCTCTATTTGTTCAATGGAGGTAACACACTCTAGATAAGAATCATAAAGGGGCATATTCCAGAAAGAAAAAAACCATTAAATTAATTACTACGTGGTTACCCCCCCCCCCCCGGACTGGCTATCTTATACAATGTATTATTAGTGTTCAAAGGAAGTTAAAGAAATCCTCTATTATAAATCCTTGATTGTGATCAAGATTATACATAGCCTTACCAGTGAGGATGATCAATTTGTGGAACAGATATGCTGGATGATTTGCTCACGTCTACATGGGGCCTGGAGGGGAATATAGCACCACCCCTTCTTGGAAGGAACAGTAAAGTCAGGAACAGAGAGGAAAGGAGCACAAGTTTATAAAAAGTTACCACTGTAGCAATAGGGTGCTCTGGTAGTATTGTGTTTGTGAGGAAACCACTAGCCACTGCGTGGGAGAGAGGTGGGTTTTTTTTATTCCTGTAAAGAGTTACATTCTTGGAAACTCACAGAAGCAGTCCTGCCCTGTCGACTGGGGTTGTTAGCAGGCAACATCGACTTGATGCCAGTGAGGTTGGGTGTTCTCTTTGGTGGTTCCACTGCCATAACTATTGCCTGAAGTGTTTTGAGGACACCAAGGAGGAAATGAACACTCTTGGGAAAATTAGAGAAAGCTTCACCAGATGTGTGACCTTGAAGAGAAATCTGAAAGTTAAGGGCTAAGTCAAGTAGAGGAAAGAATAAGTGTAAGGATAGAAGCGTCCCATGAGGGTGGAGAGACTGTGTGTCTAGATGTTTGTTTAGATAATTGTTTGACCACTTGTGAGGACTGATGGGAAGTGAGGCTGTAAGAGAAGGTCGGGAGAAGGGGGTCAGAACTTTTTGGTGCCTCTCTCTTGGGAGATTGTATTAACCTGGGGGATAGCAGAAGGATTGAGTTTTAGGAGGAAAGCTACCGGGTTTGGTTATGAGTATTTTGAAGTGGGCAGACAGCTCAGCTTATATTAGGGAGAGAAAAAAGAGCAGGAAGAAAGAATGAGGAGAATGGGGACTCTATGGAAACAGAAGCAAAGAAAGAAACCTGTGCATAAGACACAAAGAAAGAAACCTAAGACAGTACTCACAGAGGTAGGAACAAAGCCAGGACGTTTTAGTGTTAAAGAACATCAGAAAGCATTTGAGAAAGGAGGAGACAGCAATCGCAAAATTCCAGAAATAAAAACAAATCCCCCTAACTTCCCTGCCATGGAGTTGATGCCAACTCGTAATGGCTCTGCAGGCAGGGTAGAATTTCCCTCAGGGATTGCCAAGACTAACTCTTTATGGGAAGTAGAAAGCCTCATCTTCCTTCT
Organism: Nesogale talazaci; assembly: GCA_004026705.1. Taxonomy (NCBI): domain Eukaryota; kingdom Metazoa; phylum Chordata; class Mammalia; order Afrosoricida; family Tenrecidae; genus Nesogale; species Nesogale talazaci. Next base: position 140,512 of record PVJH01000933.1, read on the forward strand.
GCGGTAGTTTCACAGTTCTGGCCTCAGGGTTAGCAGCACAACGTGTAAATACTATGTCATCAGGGGTCCACACATAGGAACAAAAACTACATGGAAATCAAGGAAGAGAACTGATAAAACCAGCTTTTGGGCTACTGTTGCATCCCTAAAAGGAGCCCCTGGTGGAAAATGAGGCTGCCTGTTGGACTGCTAATGGAAAGGTCAGCAGTTCAAAACTACCAGCAACGCCAAGGGAGAAAGAGGAGGCTGGCTACTCCCATAAAGAGTCATGGTCTCAGAAACCCACAGTGGCAGTGCTACTCTGTCCTATAGGATCACTGCCCTATAGGGTCATTGTGATGGGTAGGTTTGTTATGCCAACGTGGCCACAGAAGATTGGTGGGTCTGTTGTGAAGGCACGGCCAATGAACACACGGGATGAATTGAAGGGCAGAGATAGGAAAGGCTCGGCGAGTCCCGCCCTCTCTCTTGCTTGCGGATCTTGGGACCAGAGAGCTGCCTTGTTTGTCCTGTGCCTTGACCTCCAAGCAACACTACCCGTGGGACACCTAATCGTGGACTGTGAAGCTGTGAGTTGAGGATCCTTCAAGCCCTACTTGGCCACGCTCCTGGGATATACATCTCTTGAGCTGAGGACTGTTGGACTCTGTCATCTGGCTGACTGTTGGTGACCTGCTCTGCCGTTTGCTGCCTGTAGCCAGATAGCCTGGATTGCTCTACAGAGGACTACTCAGTGGCCCTCATGACTTGAAGGACTGCCAGTCTTCTAGCTGCCTCTCGCAAGTGAATTGCACTGAACAATTTGTATTGCTTTAAAGATAGTTCACTGTTTCTTACCTTACATACCCTTTTCTCTATATAACTATATAAAGAGAATGACTGGTTTTATTTCTCTAAGAGAACCCTACTCAACACAGTCACTATCTGGCAGCATCAATTGACTTGGTAGCAGTGAATTTGGGAGTTACATTCCTGAAAATGTTTTTACTGGAGAAATAGAAGCAAGATCCAAGTTGTGCTAGGATGATAGGTGAGGGGAAGTGTAGGGAGGGAGCATATTTTGTCAAAATCGTTGCCGGGGAAGATTAACAAACAGAAGGCAAAGAGAGTTTTGAGGACAAGATTGCATGCGTATATTGATATAGAAGTACCTGGGTGGGGTCAATGGCTAGCATCTTGCTGACAGGATAGAGGTTTAAGTCCATCCAGAGGCGTCTCAAGAGAAGGCTGGGAGTTGACTTTCAAAAAACCACCAAACATACTACGGAGCCCTGTTCTACTGTGACACACAAGATGGCGCCATGTGTTGAGTCAGCCCTGTGGGGAGAGGTGCAAGCTTGGGGCGAGGTGCTGGGCACGTGTGGTGTGGAGAGACGGAGAGGGAGGCGTTGAATATAGAAAGCGAGTCAGAAATGTGCAGATGAAATTTCCGAGGGCTGAGAGGGGCTGGCATAAACAGCATGGCTGGCAGGATTCTTTTGAGAAGAAGTACATTTTCCTCTCTAAGACAGGAAGGAAAAAGGGATCAGAGAAGATGTAGGTACATTTCAATCTGAGAGGAAGAAACTTGTTTGCCAGAAGGAGCAGTTCAAGCACTTCCTTTATAATATCCTTTTCTTAGGGTTATTTAGTCTCTTTGTTATTGTTTTACAGGAAACGGAGACACGTGCTAATAAATCATTACCAGTTTGTAGGGAAAAAAATCCTTGTTTACAACTTTCACTTGTGCTGCTTCTGGCTACGAGTTTATTAAGAGAATCCTCGACCACATTTGGCAGAATGTTTTTCTTCCATAATCAACATTCACACCTTTTGCTATTGGAATTGGGGGATTAATTAAATGACTGGCTGGTGTTTATGTCTTACTGGTTATACTTTGTAATAAGTATATGTAGAGCACAATATGAAAAAATGTATCAGCCAGGAATAAAAATCGTAGATACTAAGATCTAGAGTGCATTCTATTAGGGTAAATCATTTGGTCTTTTTTTTTTTTTTTTTTTGCTCTGCAAACTCAGCAATTTTCATATATCCAAATATAATTGTACTCTCAAACTTAGGAAAATGCTCAGACTAACTATGATTTCCAAGGACCCACGCCACCACCAAGACTCCACTAGATCGACGTAATACCCATAGTTGTTAGGGACAGTGATTGTGACACGAGGAAGGACTGGGGACAAGTCCAGCTCCAAATTATATTAGCTGTGCGACCTTGGATATCTCTGCTCTCTCATTTTAAAAATATGCTAAGGTAGTACCTACTTTATTATGGAGACCAATTTTCACATCTTGGATGGCTGCTTGAGAAGTTTTCAGATCCAACAATCTGTGCAATAAACTACAGTGGCATGGAACATACCCTGATATCAATTAGCTGGGATGCATCACATAAACATGACCCCGAACCTTCAAACCAACAGATCAAATCCCATGAGGTTTTGCTTGCATGTAAGCAGCCTCAGCAGCTCTTCTTTTGTGGTTGTTAAGTATATCTGTCACACAACTTTTGCAGATGTGCAGCTTAGTGACATCAGCTAAGATAACCTGCTGTGCAGCCCTCAATCAATGCAATATTTTCATCACTGTTAACTCTCTGGCTTCCTTTCCTTCCTACACCTGGTATTCACTAAAAAAACACTTTGATCTCTATACATTTGCCTATTTTATATATATAAGTGAAGCTATACACTATTTGTCCTTTTTGATTGACTTGTTTCACTCAGCATGTTTTCCAGCTGTATATCTATATTGTTGTATGTATTAAGGTTTGATTTTTCTTAACTGAATAAGTAGTGTTCCATTGTATGCAAGTATGACTGTTTACTCATTCACCTGTTAATAAGCACTTAGCTATTTCTACTTTTGGGTCAATGTGAAGAGTACTCTGTGAACACTGATGTTCAAGTCTCTGGCCGAGTTTCTACTTTCAAGTTTTGGGGGTATGTGTGTAGGAGTAGAATTGCTGGGTCATGTGGTAGTTCTATGAAGCTCTAATGGCCTGGTAGATTAGACACGACTAGGTCACCAGTTAAAAATCCATCGACTGTTTCAAGGGAGAAAGATGTTTTTTTTTATCCTTTAAGATTTACCACCTTGGAAACTTAAAGGGAAAGTCCTAGTCTGCCCTATTATGTTGCTGTGGATGGGAATGGATTTGATGGTGGTGAGCCTGAGTTTTGTTTTGGTTATGTTAGTTCTACTTTTAGATTTTAGTTTCTTGAGAAACCACCGCACTATTTTTACCATAGTGGTACCATTTTGTGTTCTCACTATCAATGGGTAAGGGTGCCATTTTCCCTACATCCCTGCCACCTTTGTGGATGTTTCACCTTAGCCTCTTGGCATCTCCTAGTGGAGGTAGTTTGCATATTTTCAATTCTAATGACTCTGAGCATCTTTTCTTGTGTTTGGTGATGCCTCATGGTACAATGCTTACTTAAGCTACCTGTTCATTATATGACTGAGTTAATTTTTGCTGTTGAAGCTTTGCATATATTCTCACTTTTGAGGGTCAGATGTATTGACTGAGTCCATTTAACTTCTGTTAAGTTTGGTTGACCTACTGGAAATAAGAATCATAATAGCTCTCTCTATAGCTCTGGGTTATTCCATAAACAAACGAGGGGGAGTGTGGTGTGTAAGCATTTATTTAGTCAATAGTCTTTTATTTATTTTTGGATAAACACTGTTACTTTTTCTCAGAAGGTATATAGTCTAGGGAAAGAAACAGATATATAGATAATTACATTACAAAGTCAAAACCATTGTTGATGAATTGAATTCTGATTATAATGGCCTTATACGACAGAACAGAACTGCTTCATGGTACTTCCCAGGAAGTAAATCTTTACAGAAGCAAATTTTTCTCTCCCTGAGTGACTGGTGGGTTTGAACTTTATGCCTCGATTACATCACAGTGTAGTGTAAATGCAATGAACATGCAATTGAACCCATAGGACAGGGTTATTACTGGGAAATTTTCAGAGAGGATGGTGGCACTTGGTGGCACAGGTTTAAACTTTTTAGAAGGGATTTTTCCTTCTCCTCAGACGCTAAGGTTCGAATACCTCTACTTCAGGTTTAAAATGTTAATGCCTTGAATTTAATTTTATAAACACACTCCACAAATATATATTTTGCAGATATAATTTGTAGGCACTGGAGCAAGGATGATCTTTCATTAAAAATAGTTTTGAATCTTATATATTGAGCATTGTTTTAAGTGCTCCTTGAAATATGAAAAGAAATAATAAATAACCTTTGTGCTTGTGATATTATAACCTAATTGGGGATGCTAATGCATTAAGCTGTTATCGATAAGAGCAATTTGATACCAAAGCCCAAATAAACAAGTACTTGGAGCAGATGGAAGATTTCATAGAAGAAATAGTAGGATTCTACCTGCATTTTGAAAAACAAATGGGACATGGATGTGAAGTGAATAGCATTAGCAAGAGCAGAGAAGCATGAAATTGCGTAGATTCTCTGAGAAGTTGAGATGACCATAGTGTAGAGTTTATGAAGAGTCACAATAGGGGGAGTAGGCTGGAAAAGGAGATGGAGGCTAAAACTGGACATTTCTAAGATATGTGCTAAGAGCCTTACTATGGAGTTCTTTAGTTACTTGGCAGTGTAGGTGTTGGGAACACTTTTTAGTAGTTTTTAGGTAAAAGAGTAACACACTCAATAACTAAATTCATGGTAGAACCTTGAAGGATATCATTAGCTCAGTATGACTTGACAAGGTAGAAGAGGAGATGACTTTGGAAGCTATTGCCAAAATCCATAGAGCAGGTGATGAGAGACTTCATCAAGATTGATGAAGAAATATTCTGAATAGTTTTTTTCCATTCAAAACTCATTGAAATACGTAGGAAGGAAGACTGAAAACACCATAAATAGAAGTCTCTGCTGAAGCCAGAAACCAGAAAACATTATCGGGTAACACATAGAAGAGGAAATCTGGGGGGAATATTACAAAGACACAAGGAAGACCACCTTTGTGAAGGAAATCACAATGATTTAGCATAAGAAGTCTCTCCTGAGGAAATGGAGATAATACAATAATCTGAAAAAAAAATTAAAGTATCTTCAGGTTAAAAAATGTTTGCCTATTTATGAAACAAAAGATGTTTATAACAACAATTGATACTTATTGAGAGCCCATCTAGGGTTATTGTGAAAATTATAAATTTATTAAGATAAGAAATATGGCTAAACTGACTTTTTTGGAATTAATTTTGACTGCCAGCAACTCTCCAGCACAGAACAGAGCTGACCTTTTGGGTTTCCAAGGCGACCTATACAGGAGCAGAAAGCCTCTTCTTTCTCCCATGAAACCACGAGTGGATTTGAACTGCTGACCTTGTGGTTAGGAGCCCAACACATAACCCACTACACCACCAGGGCATCAGGATGGATAAATAACAGACTGGAAACTACTTAGTATAGCAGCCAATTATTCAATATGGAGAATGGACTAAGCGAAATTTCCAGAATGTTGTATGAGATTCATATGTAATGTGGTGTAATGGGAATAAATAGGCAGGATTTGGATGTGTAAGGAAATTGCAGGTAGACACAAGACACTTGCCATATGTCTAGAAGTAGAGGGCGGGGGGGAAGGAAGAGTCATGGAGCCTAAGGGAAGAGGGAGGTGGGTAGAGATACTCCTTATTTGTGAATGTAAGTAGAGAGAGACATGTGTAGGTAAAACATTGCTGTTTAGTTTTGAACATATTGGTTTAGAGGTGCCAGAAAATATTTATGTGGTTAAAGGTATCCAGTACTAGACAGTGTAAGTCTGAAAACTCAGAGGAGAGTGAGGGAAGAACAGAGACGTGACATTTCAGAGAGTTCAAGTGAATGATAGAAAGTGATCAAATGTGGCTGGAAGACTTTGATTTGATACACAATTGTTCTACTACGTGGTTCAGCATTATTAAATTGTAGTTAATTTTGGGTACCAAGAAGTTTTTTCTATTGAACTTTATTATAGTTAAGATGAAAGGCAATGTGTTAACTTGCACTTCTTTTTCACAGTAGACATTGTATTTGGTTATTATTGGAGGTTTTTTTCCCCATGTATACAGTAGATTTTTGTTCAGGTTGTCTTTCTAAACCCATGCCAAATTAAATCAGCAAGGCTGCTTAACATTCAGGTAAGAGCCTACCTAGATGTTCTGATGACAGTGTACAGACCTTTTATTTTAGGATCTGACACACACATCTAATAGGGCTAGACTAATCATAACTGCCACATTTAAGAAAGAAGGAAAATGTAAGGTTTGGATTTATCCTTTTGGGATAAATACCTTTTGCTCTCACAGGGTTATGAGCATGTAAGTGCTTCCTCCTCACCCCCTTTGTGTCATTTCGATTCATTTTTGGGTATGTCTTTCTGAGATCAGCTTTTGAAAAAAATATCACACCAGTGATTGGCATCTACCTGGGTGTCTACCTAGACGGTGCTTTGAATTCTTGGTCTCTGTTCAGAAAATAGTGAAGCAATAATTGTATGGGATTTTTTATAAGTATATTTAATGTATTCATAGCTTCATTAAAAACTTTTTTTCTAGCCTGCATCATTGTGAAAGTTCTGCTGCATGGAATGATGTCCTTTGATCATTCTGTTGTGGTAAATTCTTTTTAGCACAAGTCCTGCGTCTGCCAGCTCTTCATTCAGTATAGGTGTGCAGGGGTCTTTCTTAGAAGAATTTAGTTTTATTACCCATGAGTTCTTAAATATGTGTAAAACCAGGTAGGCATTTTATTGTTGTGTTGGCAACCTAAGATGTATGATTTGATTTGTGGGGAAGCACAATTCAATCTTCAGTGATGCCCCAGGAACGAATCTCCATGCTCTACTTTAGCTGCCCTGGGTCCCTGGGGTCGACTGCAGTTTTGGGTTTTATTTTTTCTTTAATAAATTATTTTATTGGGGGCTCATACAACTCCCATCACGATCTATCCATACATTAATTATATGCAGGCCACATTTGCACACTTGTTGCCATCGTCACTCTCAAAACATCCTCCTTCCTCTGGCCCCCAGTACCAGCTCCTCATATTTCCCTTCCATCCCCCTCCCTCATGAACCCTTAATAATTTACAAATTGTTATTTTTCAAATCATACACTAGCCCATGTGTCCCTTCACCCACTTCCCAGTTGGCTGTGCTCCAGAGAGGAGATTATATGCAGATCCCTGAAGTTTTATGCCCTGGCCTGGGGAAGGTGTCACAGCAGTGGTGAAGAGGCTTTCTGCTCAAACATGGTTTTCAAATCCTGAAAGAACCCAGAAGAGCCAGCCTGCCCGTCTGCTGCTTTGTCACATACAAGCCCACTGGTTTTATATTTCTGTGAAACATATTCTTGAATTGGGCTTGTACATACTGTCCAAAGGTATTTACCCTTGAGTAGCTTTAAAAGTTGGTAGTCATTTTATGCTTAGCAAAGCCTCAGTCTCACATTTATTGTTTTGTAATATTGCCTGGGCGAGTGCCTGCTTTCCATGTTCCTCCTATGACCTTTCAGAAGACAGGCATATTTATCACTCATCTCAAATGTCATTGTGGTACCTGGCCCCAGGACAGCGGGCCCTCCCAGGCAGAGGAGTAAGGAATGGTTAGGAATAGTAGTTTGGGAGGTGGGCTCCTTTCAGTGATTAAACAAGGAATATTAAGCCTGGTGCATGTCTTCTCTTTTTGTCCCTATGCATCCTTCTGATAAGGAGAAAGTCTGGCCCTTAAATTTGTCGTTTAATGATGCTTATTCTTTAAAAAAAATGTACTTGTGTTTTCTAGGACCAACAAAGTTTCAATGCAACATTAGATAAAAGTCACAGATGAATATTTGATGTGAATCCTTACAGATTCAGTGAAATTATTCAATAAGAAAGTTAAAGCCTATTTTATCAAAGCATGCCATGAAATAGTGATTTCAGTTAAAGTCAATCCTTATCATATTTTGTTATAAAATATTTAGCATTTTATACTTTCTTTTTCAAAAAAAAATCATTTTCTTGGGGACTCATACAACTGTTATCACAATCCCTCCATCCATCCATTGTACATCAAGTACATTTGTTGCCCTCATCATTTTCAAAGCATTTGCTTTCTACGAAAGCCCTTGGAATCAGCACCTCATTTTCCCCTCCCTCCTCGCTCCTCTCTTCCTCATGAACCCTTGGTAATTTATAAGTTAAAATTATTTCATCATATCTTAAACTGTTCGATGTCTCTTTTCACCCACTTCCCTGTTGTCCCTAACCCAGGGAGGGGGTTATACGTAGATCCTTATAATCGGTTACCCCTTTCTACCCCACCTACCCTCCACCCTCCAGATATTGCTTCTCTCAGCCCTAGTCCTGAAGGGATCATCTGTCCTGGATTCCCTATGTTTCCAGTTCTAATCTGTTCCCATATTTGTAAGGTAGAATTGGGATCATGATAGTGGGGGAGGGGAGGGAAGCATTGAAGAACTAGAGGAAAGTTGTATGTTTCATCATTGCTACACTGCACCCTGACTTCCCCACGACCCTATTGTAAGGGGATGTCCTTTACTTACAGATGGACTTTGGGTCCCCAATCTGTACTCCCCCTCATTTACAATGATATAATTTTTAGTTGTTGATACCTGGTACCTGATACTTGATCCACACCTCGTGGTCACACAGGCTAGTGTGCTTCTTCCATGTGGATTCTGCTGCTTCTCAGTTAGATGGCCACTAATTTACCTGCAAGACTTTAAGACCCCTATCTTTTGATAGCTGGACACCAACAGCTTTTTTCACCACATTTGCTTATGCACACATTTGTCTTCAGCGATTGTGTTGGAAGGTGAGCATCATGGAATGCCAATTTAATAGAAGTGTTCTTGCATTGAGGAAGTACTTGAGTGGAAGCACAATGCCCTTCTGCTACCTTAATACTAAAACTACAAATATATGCATGTAGATTCATTTCTCCATCATCATATATTAAATATATTTACCTATACACATGTCTGTACTAAGAACTCCCTAAGTTCCCTTTACCTCCTACTTTTTTCCTCTATTTCCTTTTTCTTTCCTGTTTTCCCACTATCATGCTCAGCAGTCATTTCTCTTAGTTACCTTACCCTTGCTCAATCCCTATGAGGCCTCGCACCCCCTCCTTGCCACTGATTTTGCATCACTTGTTGTTCCCTTATCCCTGGATTGATCAACCCTACCTCCTTCCCACCCAACCCCTCTCCTATTCTCCTCCAAGAACCATCTGTTCTGTTGTTTTCTCCTCCAGACTGATTATCCAGCCTATCTTATCCAGATAGACTTGCAGAGATAATAATATGCACAGAAAAACAAGACATAGCAAGACAAAGTGACAAAAGAAAACAAAATGACTGCAGCAAAAACAAAAGTCCCATATCCAGAAGAAATTTTAAAAAATAATAAAGAGAAACCTGTATTAGTTCAAGTCTGTATATTGACCTCTAGGAGTGTACTCTGGTCGAGTATGTTGGGGGTCCATGCCTTGTTCTCAAAGTGTATCCTTGACACTCCCTTGGGACCCCGAAGCTTTGCTGCATAACCTTCGTGTTTTGCATCAGTGTGGTGGGCTCAGACCAGGTGAAATCCCAACCTCATGTGTCCAGTGTTGTTCTCCATAGGTCCATGGGTCAGTGAGGAGGTCGTGTCTCATAGTGGAAGCAGTCTTATGACCCACTGTGTATTGAGTATTTTGAGTGTGGTTATCATCTTCAAGACTTGGTGGGCCAGGTAGTATGACACTCTCCCTTCCTCCCCCTTCATTTGCTTCTGTGTGCTCTGGTCAGACATGTCCTTCTCCCCTGAACTTCAGTGCTGTCCTCTAAAGTAAATTCTTTTGGGAGGAGGGTTGGCTGTTCACATAGTTAGAACTGGGCCCAGGCACTCACACCCCTCCAATGGCTCTCCACTGCATGCCATCATGCTGCATTCACATCCTGAAACACCAGGTTTAAATCTGGGCCCTCTTCTCCTGTGAATATATAAAACATACCCTCCTCTTGGGTGGGTTAGTACCCTTCCCCCACTACACATTGCTATCTTCCCCACCCTCCTTTTAGTTGGCTGCCATATGTAGCTCTGGATTTGTTCTGGCCCCTGTCTTACTACCTGGACCTCACCCTGGGAGTTTTTGTATACAGTACCTTTTCTTCTATATCCCTTTTGCATTTTTTTTTAAGCTTACCTTAGCGGACTCATGTTGTACTTGTCCTTTTGCCCTTGGCTTACTTCACTTAGCACGATTTCCTCCAGTTCTTCCCACATGACGATATACTTCATGTGTTTATCACTGCTTATCAGCAATGTGTAGTATTCCATTATATGTATGTACCACAGTTTTTTAATCCCTTCATCAGTCTTTGGAAATTTGGCTGTTTCCAACTCCTTGAAATTGGAAACTGCTGCAATGAATATTGGAGTACAGAGTGCTGGCCATGGTTTGTTCTTTGTCTCCTTTATATATATGCCCAGTAAGGGGATTGCTGGGTCCTATGGTAGCTCAATTTTAATTGATTTTAGAAATCACCAAATCGATTTCCATCGTGACTGTACATACCTACAGGTTCACCAGCAGTGGCTAAGAGTTTCTATCTTACCACAGCCCCTCCAACACTTGTTGCTTTCTGATTTCTTGAATTGAACTATCTTAGAGGGTGTTGGTTGTGATCTCATAATTTTTTAATTTGCAGTTCTCTTATGGCTAATGGTTGGGAACATTTTCTCATATATTTATTGACCATTTGGATTTTTGCTTCTGTGGAACTTCTGTTCAGCTCATTTGCTCACTTCCTCAGTGGGCAGTTAGTTTTTCTCTTATTGTAAACATGCAAAGTATTGCCGATTTTAGTAATAAGACCTGTGTCTGATGTGTCTTTGCTAAAGATGTGTTGCCAGTCTGTGGGCTCTCTTATTACTCTCTTTTAAAAAAATTATTTATTTATTTTTTTGTGGGCATCACTGCCCTCAGGTGGTGGGAGTAGGAGGCCCGTCCTTTGCTCCGTGGAGCTGGAATCTAACCTCCATCCCAGTGGCCCACAGTCCTGCGCACAACCACTACGTCACCGGGGCTCAGCCCTCTTATTACTCTCTTAGTGAATACTTTTCATGTACACAGGTGACTTATTTTCAGTATATTCCACTTGTTCATTTGTGACTGACTCCTCTGTATTTGAATCCTTTCCTACTTCTGATAGCCTATGTATTCCTGTGACAATGCTCTCAGATTTGTCCATTTCCCTCACTAATGGCCTTAATTTGGGAGGTTTTACTGCAATGTCTGTGATCCACCTGGAGTTTAATCTTGTCCCTGGAGTAAGGTAAGGGTCTTGATTCATTTTTCTACAGATAGATATCCATTTTTTTCGGCACCATTTACTGAAAAGGGCATCCACTTCCCATTTGATATTTTTCAGATCCTTATAAAAAATCAGTTGTCTGGATGCTGATGTTTTTATTTCTGGGTCGTCAGCTCTTTTCCATTAGACATAATATCTGTCGTTATACTGTTTTAACTACTGTGGCTGTATAAGACATGATAAAGTCAGGTAGAGCAAGCCCTTCCACTTTGTCCTTCTTGAAGAGTTCTCTGCTAATTCTGGGCTTCTCTCCTCTCCATATGAAGTTGGTTATCAGTTTTTCAAATTCTTTAAAGAAGGATGGCTGTATTCGAATCGGGATAGCATTGATCTTACATAGTTCCTTGGGCAGAACTGACATCTTTATTATATTGAGTCTTCTAATCCATGATCATGGGCTATCGTTCCATTACTTGAGGTCAATCTTGGTTTCTTGTAATAGTGCTCTATAATTTTCTTCATACAAATCTTTCCTTTTTTTTAATCAGGTATATTCTTAGATATTTCAATTTGTGCTTGGCTATTATAAAGGATATACCTTTGTAATTGCCTCTTCTGTGATCTTGTGTAATATATACAGCAGTCCGATAGACTTCTGTTTGTTGACCTTGTACCCAACCACTCTGCCATATTCAATACATTTGAAGAGTTTTAGGGATTTTCTATGTATAAAATCATATCCCAGGAGAGTGGAAGGATGGAGGAATAGAAAGGGAGAACCAACTTCAGGGATCTACAAGTAGCCTCCTCTCTGGACATGGACAATAGGGAAGCGAGTGTTGGCACACATTGGACAGTGTACAGTATGAAGAAAAATAACTATTTGTAAATTACTAAGGGTTCAAGGGGAAGGGGGGAGGAAGGGTAATATAGGGAGCTGATACTGGGGGCCTGGAGGGAGGGAGGATAGTGATGATGATGTGATGATGTGAGATGTGAGATGATGTGAGAGTGATGATGGCAATAAGTGTGTAAATGTGGCCTGCCTACAATTGATGTTTGTAGGGATTGTGATGGGAGTTGTATGAGTCCCCAATAAAATGATTCATTTAAAAAAATCATATCACCTGTGAATAATGATAGTTTTGCCTTACCCTTCCCCAGATGAGAATGTCTTTTCTTTGTCTTACCTTGTTTATTAGGACCTCCAGTATGATGTTAAATGGGAGCAGGGAAAGGTGCATCCTTGTAGGCTCTCCTTTTTCAGTGGAATTGTTTTCATCTTTTCTCCATTGACTACCATATTGTCTGTTGGTTTTTCAAATATAGCTTGTGTGCTATTGAGGAATTTTCCTTCTATTCCTATCTTCTTGAGTGTCTTAAACAAGAATGGGTGTTGGATGTTGTTGAATCCTTGCCCCACATTTCATGATATTATCATGTGTTTCTAATCATTTTTCCTGTTAATGTGACAAATAATACTAATGGTCTTTGTATATTGGACCATTCATGTGTCCCAGCTATGAATTCCACTTGGTCATGGTGAATTATTTTTTTAATTTTCTTTTGTCGTCTATTGGTCACCATTTTGTTAAGGGTTTTTGCATTGATGTTCATTAGGGATATTGGTCTGTAGTTTTCAATTCTTGTGGGATTCTTGCCCGTTTTAGGTATCAAGTTAAACTAGCTTCATTGAAAGAGTTTGGGAGTATTCCATCTTTTCCTAGAAGAGTTTGTATAGGATTTTTGTCAGTTCTTCTCTGAATGCTTGGTAGAATTCTCCTGTGAAGCCATCTGGTCCAGGATTTGTTTTTTTTTTTTTTTTGGTAATCCTTTAATAACTTTGTCTATTTCTTCCATTGCTATGGTCAGTTGAGGTTCTTGACATCCATCTTGTAAGTCTTGGTAGTGATTGCGTTTCCAAATATTTGTCCATGTCTTCCAAGTTAGAGTACAGGCCATCATAGTCCTGTATAGTTATCCTTTTGATTTCATTAGGGTCCATTATAATGTCCCCTGCTTCATTTCTCATCCTTGCAATTGACATTTGTCCCTTCCTTTTTTTGGTTAGGCTTGTCAGCAGTCTTTCAATTCTGTTGATCCTTTCAAAGAATCAAGAACTAGCTACTTTAATTTTTTCATACTTTTCTCATTTTCCCTCTCCTGTATCTCAGCTCATTTTTCTTATTTCTATGCTTTTGCTATTATTAGGAATGTATTGTTGACTCTGCTTTAATTGATGTAAGTTTTTGCCAACATATCCACTAAAAGTTTTTCTTCTTTGTTCATGTGTGCCGTTATTGCTATCAGCCTTTATCTGATAAATGCCTTTGCTGTATCCCAAAGGTTTTGGTATGTCATATTTTCATTCTCATTGGTTTCTAGAAACTTCCGATTTTCATTTCTAATCTGGGTTAGTACCCATGCCTTTTTCAGTAGACAATTATTTGCCCTCATATTGGTTGTCCTTGTTTTCTTCACCATCCTTCTGTTGATTTACAGCCTTATGGAACAGTGATTAGAGAGAGACCTCTGTATAATCTCTATGTGCTTGAATTTGCTCAAGTTTGATGTACCTTAACATGTGGCCTATCTTCAAATATATGCCATGTGGACTCAAAAAGTGTGTGATTTTTTTTTTTTTCATTTCGGTGGAAAGCTTTGAAAATATCTATCAGGTCAAGTCCTCCAATTTTGATTTTTAGATCTATAGCCTCCTTGTTTTGTTTCTTTCCCAGTGATCTGTCATTTTCAGAGAGTGGTGTATTATACTCACCAAATATAATTATTGAGCTCGTGACTTAATTTTTCATCTTTTGGAGTGCTTGATCTATGAATTGCACAGTTGTCTTGTTGGGTGCTTATATATTTATTATGCTCACTGGTTCTTGATCAATTGTTCCCTTGAGCATTAGTTCCCCTCTGTGTGTTTTGTTATGGCCTGTACTTTGAGATCAATTTTACCAGACATTAAGATCATTTCCCCTGCTTTTTTTTCATTGCTGTTTGCTTGCTATATTTTTCTCAAGCCATTAATTCTCAACCTGTTTTGTCTGCAAGCTTGGTATATGTCTCCGGTAGGCAGTAGATTGATGGGTTATGTTTCCTGAGCCAGTCTGTTAGCCTTTGCCACTTATTGTCTAACATTGATATTCAGTGTTATTATATGCATCTGTGCACTCTGTGGTGTCGTCTTGTACCTTTTGTGTTGGGTGTTTTCTACCTACCTTTCTTATCTCCTTGTGTTGTGTGTGTGTGTGGTTCATTTTTGCTTTTTTCCCCACTATTGGGACTATTGCTGTATTGGGGCTGTTTTATTTTTGTTGCCCTCTGGGTGGAGTTGCTGTATATGATGGTCTCTTATTTGTACTCAATGACTGTTGATCTTCTGCCCATACAAGATCAGCAAGGATCTTTTTTAGCACTGGGTTTCTTTTTGTGTATTCCTTGAGTTTTTCCTTGTCTGGGCAGACTCTTAATTCTCCATCTATCTTAATAGATAATTTAGCTGGGTATGGTATTCTTGGGCTTGTGCTATTTTCCTTAAATTTTTGGAATATGTTACTCCATTCCCTCCTCTTCTTCATTGTGCCTGCTGATCAGTCTGATCATACTCTTACTGGAGTACCTTTATACGTGACAACATACTTTTTCCGACCTGCTCTTATGATCTTCATAGTCGGGTAATTTAGCTATTATGTGTGACTTCTTCTTGGGATTCAGTCTGCCTTGTGTTCTTTTACACTATTGAATCATTTCATGATTTTCACTTATTAAACTGGTGACGTTTTCCTCTGAGAATTCCCTTGCTATTTTCTCTATTGGCTTCTTTGTTGTATCTTGTACTGGTAGTCCAATTATTTTAATTGGACTGGCAGTCCAATTATTGTCCCTCTTCATAGCATCAGACATGGCTCTCAGATTTTCTTCAGTTTCTCTGCCCTATTTGACCACGTTTCCTACTTTTTGAGGTCTATATGTTTATCTTCTAGATCACTGCTGCATTTCTCTGCCTCCTCAAGTCTGCTGGTAAAGTCTGCCAATTTGCTGCTGGATTTTGTTGTTTCATCCCATACGTCTTCTTTTTCCTTTAATGTGTTGCCTTAATCTCCTCTATCATTTCGTCCTTTTCCTGTATTGATTCCCTGATATCCTGTATGACTTCAGGCAGCATTCTGAAAATTTCTTTCTGTGGTATGTCAGTATCTGCTTCTTCTATGCACGTTGTTAGGTTCATGATTTCTTCTGGCATTGTCTTATGTTTCTCCTGCTTTTTCATTGAGCCTGTCTGGTTGGTTGTGGTTTCTGTGTTGCTTTAGAGGAGGCTGGAGTCAAAGAGCACTGGGCTTTCTCTTGGGGGAATTGTATGAGTGCTTCTACAAACTACCTGCAGTTATCTGTACTGGGTCGTCAGGCTACCATTGGAGCAGTACCAGTGGTGTTCAGAAGTTCTCCCCCCCATCACTTGTAGGGCCTCAGAGTTTAGGTTAAAGTTTCCTCAGTTGTTTGAAGGAGAGAACCTCCAGCCACTTGGGTATGGAGGAGGGCTGGTGTGATTTCTCCAGCTGCTTGTAAAGCCAACAAATGCAGACAGGAAGACCCATAAGCGGACCTTCAGAGTTGCCCTGCCCGGAGGCTAATAGTGACTTGTGAAAGGACAGAGAGGGAGAGAAGAAAAAGAGAGAAAGCAAAGTCAGGAGCAAAAATGCCAAGCAAATCAACACCCACTCACAATAAAAGTGCAAAGACTAAACAAAAGTAAAAAAACCGTCGAGATAGAGAGAGAGAGAGAGAGAGAGAAAGAGAGAGAGAGAGAGAACTACAAAAAAGGAAAACTGAATCTGTTGAAACTGTGGCAGGAAAGAGAGAAGAGATAGAAGAGGAAGAAAGAAGAAAGAGTGAAAGAAGAACAAAATGCAGGAGGAAAAAGCAAAAAAGAGGAAAAATAGGTAGTTGAGCCCCATGCCGTGCCATGTGTAGCACTATCTTGTGCTGTGTGCAACACTTTCACCGGGGACAGGCTGTAGCTCTCCCCAGTTGGTGGGCAGAGTTGCCCTGGGCAAAGTGTAGGGGCCTGGAAACCAGCAGTGGCACGTGGAAGCAAAGAGGAGAGGAGAGAAACAGGAAAGCAGAAAGGAGTAGAGACCAAAGAGACAGAGGTGAAAAAAAAGAGAAGAAAGGGAAAGAAGGGGACAAACACCACTTTGTGCACTGACATTCACTGTGATGATAAAGAAAGAAGAGAGAAGGGAAAAATTAAAGAATAAAGAAATTGCCGATCCCTGCTTGCCTGAATGTGGGCTGAGAGGCTTTTACACCCTGCTCCAAGAGGGGTAAAATTGCCCTAGTAGGCAAGATCTCCTGAGAGTCCCAGCGGAGGTTTCCTCAGCAGCATGGAATGCTGTAGAGGACTGTCCCATCTTCCTTGTGTGGTGTGTATTCCTCCCATGGAGGGCAGGCTGAAGTTCCCCCTGCTCTTTGGGTTGAGTTGTCCAAGGCAGAGGATAGTGGCCTGGAATCCAGCAGTGACCTATGATAGGAAGTAGAGGGAGAGAAGAGGAAAAAGAAAGAAAAAGAAGAAAGAAAGAATGCGAAAAAAACAAAACTGGGTCTGTTGAGGCCGACTGTGGTGGGACAGATAGCAGGCTGGGAGAGTAAAGGAAGAAGAAATAGAGTAGTGAATAAGGGATACTGAGGCTTGATTGCCTGACCGTGTAGCTGGAGGAGTTCCAATTCTACCTTAAGGTAGTGGGGTGGTGTGCCCACAGATGCTGGGTGAGATTACCCTAAAAGGCAAGATAATAGCAGTGACCAGGTGTCAGTTCCTGTGACTATATTGAGTGCTGAGTTTCAGTGTTTTCCCTGCTTGTGCTGTATGTAGCACTACAGCATGGAGGGTGGGGGGGCAGGCTTTTCCCTCCGTCCCATTGGGACCCATTGAGAGTCCCAGGACAGGCACGTCCTCCCCAGCTGTGTGTAGACTCCCTGAGAGGAGGTATGAACTTATCAACCTTACTAGACTGTTATGCCTTCCTTGTTCAGAGGTGTTGGTTTGTCTCCCCTCCACCCCCAACTAAAATAGAATTAGATTAAATTGGCTCCCTGCCTCTGTGCTCAGTTGGGAGCAGGGTCTTTGTTATATTGAAAGTCTCCAGGCTGAGCCCCGGTGGCGTAGTGGTTGTGCACGGGACTGCGGCCCACTGGGATGGAGGTTCAACCAGCAGTGGGGCTGGTCCTACTCCCACCACCGAAGAGCAGTGATGCTCCCCACCCCCCCACCCCCCCAAAAAAAAGCATAAAAAAAGAAAGTCTCCAGGCACTGTGGCTAAGATGTGGCATTCCTTAGTGTGGGCTCTCCTCTTATGCTAATGTATTTTAAGAGACTCAGTCTACTGCTTCCTTGGGGTTTGATCAATGAGCCTGGGATTTGCTGTTGTTTTACCCAGAATATTAGATTTATGAGATGTCTTGATTCGGGGCTGTCATGCTGCACCCTAGAGAGGAAGATCCAGCTTATCAGGAAGGTTGTTTTCTTCTCAGTCAACTGGAACTGAATTAACTCCGTGGATTTCAGCTATCTACTTCTTTTCTGCCATATCGTGGCCTGACTCAGGCAAATTGCTGCTTTATTTTCTACTCCCAATTATAGCTTCCCATTGTCCCTGCTTCTCTGTCTCTAAGCTTAAGAGAGCTGACAGCAGGGGGCACTCTGATGTGGAACTCTGTGACTAGGTCTCAGAGGTTTTCCTCCTGTATAGGATTATGTTCTCATTAGAGCATCAGCCTGGGAAATCACTACTTGCTGTGAAAGGTTGGATCCCATGAGTCCAGTGCACTGAACCTAGAGTGATTTAGTGCATTCTTGGTTCGCTCTATGAGTGAAATTCACCAAAAAAAGTCGGGTTCAGGACAGACCCTAGTACCCTAGTTCTAATTTCAGGACTCCACCTCCCAGTCTCCTTCGCCTTACCTCCCAATTTTCTGGTCTGGCAGCAGGAGCTTTGGGCAGGTGTGTCTTAACCTGATGCCATTTTTCATTCTTCTCATATTTTATACTTTCTATTGAGAAACATTAACTGTGAAATTGAGGATGAAAATTTTAGAAGATTATACACACACACAGACATATCCCCCCCCCAAATAAATTATTTTAGGATCAATGGAAACAAAGAATTTGTATGATGCACTGAACTACCTAAGTGTTTTCCAGAGACCTTGGTTGGCCTCTCATTCCTGTAAGTTTACTTGTTTTGGTGCAATATCCTTTGTACTTTTAAAGCCCCAAGGTTACCCTGCATTTTCTCTGGGTCATCTTGTCCAGAGGGACTCCTGAAGTTCATTATTTAGGCAGACTTTCAGAAAATGGTTGGTTCATTCCAGAGCTTCCCTTTTGCAGTGCCAGATGTCAGGAAGCATGTGCTTCTAGTCAAGCTTGCTAGGCTTTGCTGTAGTAACAAATGATACTGAAATCTGGTAGCTTGTAGCAGTCCCACTTTCTTTCTTCTCATGCGATATACACACAAATGAGCCAGCTGTGGCTGTGCCCTGCGTTGTCTCCCCACATGGACCTTGACTGATGGAGCAGCCTCTCTCTGGAACGTTGCCTTTGTGACAGTGGAAAAAGAGACCTGGGAAATGACAGACTCACTCACAGACTGTTTGCCTGGAAGCCAATGTATCTCTTCTGCTAACATTGACTAGAGTAAATCTCTGGAAAAAACTTGATGTCATTGGCCTAAGAAATATTCCCTTAGGGAAGAGCAGCAAGTATTATGAGTACTATTGCAAGTCCAAACAGTATAGTGTATGTGTGCATATGTATATGTTTGCATATATATGTGTGTGAGCCAATCATTTGCTTGTTTGCAAGCTGCAGAAACCAATGTTGTTTCCACTAACCAGAAATTTTGCTTTTTTGAGATTGTCGAGAACTCCCGGAATTTATGGGAGCTGAAGAACCAGGCTTGAAAAACATGTGGACAACTGTGTTCTGAGAAGTCAGGGAAGCCCAGTCAGAATTTTGCTTTTGCTGAACAAAACTGTAGGAAGCCCCAGGCATTTCTGTAACTGCTGTGAATAAAACTTGCTATCCTTTCAATTGTGGTCTAGAGTTAGAGCCTGGATCAGAATATCTGCTCCACATAGCCAAGGCCACACATTGGCCCCTGGGTCATGCGTGACCTCTTATATTTTTATGCCTTATCCCTCACTTATGGACTGAGGATGGTCTCTCACACATCTGAATCCTGGTCTCTAAGTGAGCTTCGACTTTGGCATTGGTAATGGGAGGTAAAATCATGAGTCGCCCGACTGAACATAAATGAAGATAGCCTTCCCACTAGCTCAAAAAGGGGGAGACATCAGAGGTAGGACAGATAAGACGAATCAAAGTGAAACAAAACTCAGAATAGATGTGCAACCACTAAAAATCCACCACCCAACAGAGTGAATTGTGAAGAAAGTTGTAGCAACTTCTTACCCTATTTCTCTATCTTATTTGTGAGTTTCTTGATGCTCACAAACTCCTAGATGGTAGTTATTCAGGTCTGAACAGTCAGTCCTCCAATGCCACAGGAGGAAACTCTCCCCTCTAACCGTTTTGCACTGATGTAAATTTGTCGCTGTAAGGGGCCATCAAGTTGATTTCAACACCTGGCGACC
Organism: Nesogale talazaci; assembly: GCA_004026705.1. NCBI lineage: Eukaryota > Metazoa > Chordata > Mammalia > Afrosoricida > Tenrecidae > Nesogale > Nesogale talazaci. Next base: position 160,500 of record PVJH01000933.1, read on the forward strand.
TCTGTGTCCCACGGACGAAGCACTGCTGGTCCTGCACACGCCTCACAGTTGTTCCTGTGCTCTAGTCCGTTGTTGCAGCCACGGCACCGATCCATCTCGTGGAGGGCCTCCTCTTTCCCACGGTCCCTCTGCTTCACCAAGCCTGAGGTCTTTCCCCAAGCACTGGTCTTTCCTTACCAAAGACATAGTCTGACCATCCTTGCTGGCTGCACTTTTTCCAAGGCAGATTTGTTTGTCCAGTGAGCAGTCCCTGGTACTTTCAGTATTCTCCAGTTCAAACTTTGTGTTAGTCTGGGTAGATTAGAGTAACAAATTCATAGACATTCATATGTTTGTATAAGAAATAGCTATTGGACATTGAGAAAACATCCCAGCCAGTCCAGATCAAGTTCATAAGTCTGATATTAACCTATAAAGTCCTCTTCAGACTCCTGAAATGCATGCAATGGTGCTGAATGTGGCAAGATCATAGACCAGTAGGTAGGAAGTCTTATATATCCAGTAGCACTGTAAACACCTTAGTGCTGGGTCTCCATGTGGCTTCTCCGGCTCGCAGGACTCTGGTTGCATCCAACCAGGGTAGGTCCATGTGGCTTCTTCTCGGGGAATGCCTCAAAGGGAGTGGGAGAGAGAAAGAGAGAGAGAGAGAGAGAGAGAGAGAGAGAGAGAGAGAGAGAGAGAGAGAGAGAGAGAGATTGACCCACCTCCAGGGAGGAAATGCAGGAGTTTCCAGAATCCTCAGGAGAAGACCATGCCCACACAGAGGCCTCATTGGCTGTATCCTGATTGACAAGCTAGACTTCATCCCTACACTCTTAATCCTCAAATTGACACCAGATGATGTAACTATCACAAACCTCTTGAGCTTTTAGTTAAAAATATAAAACCTCTCTTACCACTTGCTAATGAGTCATTTATGACTCCTAGGGACCCTGTGACCATAAGAATGGAACTGGGTCTTGGAGCCCCATAAGGTTTTCAGAGACTTCACTTTTGGGAAGTATGTTGCTGAACTTTCTTCTGAAGCACCTCAGGGTACACTCTCACCTCCAGCCTTTTGGTTTGCAGTCCAGCACTTTCCAGAGACTCCTAACATCTCAACAAGCTTAAGGGCCTTTTTCTTTCTTTTAAATGATTCTTTAACAAATTCTTTAAAAGATCCTTTAAAATAGGAAGCAAAGTTGATATTCTTTGAAGTTATGGAAATGAGGGTTCAGATTCCAGCCATTTACATCTCTGATCGTGTTTTCCCATCACGTGCAAGTATATCATGCAGGGACTTTGGGGAGGATGGAAGGGGTAAGTCATGTCTGTAAACGGGGCAAACATGACCACAAGAGGAGTGAGAGCTGAGAGAAGGCCAGTCATTTCTCCAAACCAGCTCCAATCACAATCCCGATCTTTGTGCGGGTCGGTCAAGGTGGGCTTGTTTTTCAATGTTGCTGAGAGGCTGCAGAGTGTCTTGTAAGCGCTGTCTCTCTTCACAGCTCAAGGCGCTCCCATGTGACTCGTCTGGCCTAATGAAACACGGCCGAGAGAGGCCAGATCGTGTACAGAACAGATTGGAGCATTAGCTGTCAGGCCACTGGGTCATTTACTGAGCTGTAGTGCTTTGCAAATATGAAGCATCTTGAGGAAAGGTTTATTAGACCATCTTTTCTGTGTCCTCATCCTAATGCTGCATTAATCATGCCACATCGTGCAAGTAGCTAAGTGTTTCATGACTAGGTAATTAATTAAAATGTTATATGCAAGTGTCATACACTAGGTGAGGATTTTTTGGAAATCATTAATATTTCTAGGAACTTTTTTCCTTGAGTCTTTTTAATAAACAGAAACCCAGAAATGGTGTGTCTGGAATATGTGCTCAGTAAAAGCTTTGGATTCTGGAGCTGTGTAAGTGGGAGCCTGTCAGGGGAGGAGAACTCCAATGTTTTCTATTGATATATAGAGAGGAAAGTAGTAAATGGACCCTGTCAAAGGTAGAAAAATTGGGAGGCCCAGAAAAACAAGGCGGTCACCTTGCTCTCACAAAGTGCACAGCGCACATAGTTGTGTGTTTCTGTAGGTATACCCAGCTCTAGGTGGCATCGAGCTGATTCAGATTGAGGATGACCCAGTTGGTGGTGCCAAAGGGTATCTGTGCCCAACAGGGGTTTCACAGTTGGGTTCTGCAGAGGTAACTTGGCAGCCTTTTCTTTTGAGGTGTCTCTGAGTGGACTTGAGAGATGTACCTTTCAGTTAGCAGTCACCCACGTGAACCATCTGTGTGACCCAGGGATTTCCCCTGGGTGTGTGCACCTGTGCTTGAATATTGATACAGGTTTACTTAATTGGATTGTAAGACTAGAAGCTAGTACTGGAAATTGCTCCGAGCACCATTAAAACTCAACATCACATTGTTGTGTGTGAGTGTGATTTTTTTTCCAGTTTTAAGTAATAACTGTCATACAGAAATTAACAAGTCAAAAAGCAATAATTGGCAGGAAGATTGTTTCTGTAACTCTGCTTGTGTTAGTTATGTTAACACAATGTTAGCAGATGTTAACATCACCAGGGCCTAGGAGCAGTGAGGTCTTGTCTTTTATTTTGGCCCTGTGTTGGTGCTATTGGGCACTCTGCAGGGCATGTAAGGAGGAAGTGTGAGTGTCTAAAGGAAAAATGGGGGGAAATGGCAAAATGTAGCCTGGTTAGTATGGAGAATCATCATCTTTCAGACCCTGATGAAAAAAAAAAAAAGGATCCTAATGGTTCCTTCCCATGTCCTGAGGCTCAAAAGCCTGTCCTTAGCTGAAAGTTACTATTTTAGACCCAAGAGCAGAGAGCACTGAATGGGCCTAATACATGCCTGCAATGCTTTCCTGTAATGATTGTTCTTTCCCTCACCCCCTTCTTGGAGCCAGGCGTCACTGATCATCTTTTGCTAACACTTTTGGAAAGGTAGTGGCTCTCACATACATTTTTCTGGCCTGCTCTTGTCTCCAGCACTGTGAAAGGCTGCAACCTTATCCTAGAATATCAGATACACCTGGAAATGGAGTGTTTGCTGGGCTCAGTTTTCAGATCAGATGACCAAAGGTTAAGTATGTGGAACTTCAACGCTGAGCTCCCGACTTTAGGGCAGCATTCGCCTCTCAAGGAATTTTGCTAGCACAGTTGCTAAAGCACTTGGCTGCTAACGGGAAGGTTGGCACTTCAAACCCACTTGTTCTTTGGGTGATGTGGCAGTCTGTTTCTGTAAAGATGTGTAGCCTTGAATCATATGGAACGATCCTTTTGTGCCTTGCAGGGTCAGGATCATATGAGTCAGAATCCACCCAACAGCAGTGTGTGTGTGTGTGTGTGTGTGTGTGTATTTATTATTTTCATAATTTGGGTTGGTTATTTTCTTGTTCTGGCTCAGCCTGAGGAAATTCCAGGTCTTTCCATGTAAGCCCAATTCTTTATTTAAATACCACTGCTGTAGGAAAATTGGTAGAGTTAGGATTTTAGAAGTTGTCTTGGTAGAGTTATAGAATCACAGAGTGGAAAGGAACCTCGAGCAAGCATATCATCCATCACTCTGCCTCCAGGCTCCAACGAGATGGTTTTTAACAGTGCACATGCCCTCTGCTGATCTCCTTGCAGCAGTGAGCTATCAGTGTGGGGACACAGAGGCCAGGAACGTAGGGCTCAGCAGCAGGACATCAGTCTCAATAAGCCTATTTTGCTCGGTTAGCATATTTAAAAAAATTAACCTCTCTGGTTACACCCAGCACCTATCATACTGGTGCAGAATGGCTATGAAGGTGAACTAGCACTTGCTTATGATACTAGTCATAATTTTCCACCTGGCTTTGTGTTTAAGTGTTTTCTCATGTTTTGTTTCATGATCATCTTTTCATCCATACTAATAACTTAAGTGCTTAATTGATTAATTAATGTAATCAAGAATAAGTGACACAGACAGGGAATGAGAGAAAAGAGAAAACTGAAAATGACACTCATCAAATGCCACATTTACTTGTCAATGACTTTGTCCTCAATCTTTGCAATCAGGTGAAGGAGGTTTTCTTGCAGCTGCTTTATAGATGAGGAAGGACAGAGGGGATCAGGAAGGTGCAGTGATTTTCTTAAGATGACACAGTTAATTTGTGACTGTGGGAGAGTTGCACCTTGGTAGTGGCCCCTAAGGGAGGAGAAAGCTCTCATTGGACAATAACAGCCCACTTACTAGGGCAGGTTGGTGGCTGGCTTATAGTCTCTTCCTCTTGCCTGCAAGCATGATGCCTGTGAGCCTGTTAGGGAACTACTGTTGCCTGCCACCTGGGGATTTCCTTAAGTTTGCAAATCCCCTGAAGGTTAAAAATGGTGGGGAGTTCTTTTGAAAGGTAACAACTGAAGAAAAGCCAATGAGTTAGAAAAAACTCTAGACTCAGATTAATAAAGGCCTCAATGGAATTGTCGGGGGCACTCGCTTCTCTGCAAGAGTAAAGTGGGGGTGTGGAAATAGTGAGCCTATTTAACTGGGTAACGGATCGGCTTGGAAATTGCAGAGACGCTTTTATATTCTGGAAGCCCCAAACCCCAAATGATTAATCAGGCAATTAATTGACAGCGAGAGAAATCTTGATGTAGCACAGAAATTTGGTGGCAGGAATCACACTGGATGGCTGAAAGCAACGTTAGATCATGGGGCTTCTATTATTTAAAACATATACTCTAATCAATGAGTGTGCACTGAAATTATAATTTTTTTAATTCTTATTAAGTAAAAAGAACTGCAGATTGGAGAAGGTCTTTTCACAGGCCAGACTGAAATAAAGGTGACTTTAAGTGTACCCACTTACAAGATTAGATGAATAACTTTCTATGAAGAAATGCAGAAGTCATCTTTAGGATAAGACCTCTTATTCACACATTTTTAGGATCTGCTCTAAGGGAAAATATTCCATTGTTGAATTAAAAAGCCAGTATTATTTTACTAATATGGAACCTTTGAGAAGATGATTGAGGCCACACGACCAGTGGACATGACATCCTGGTTTTACCCAGATGGGTTACCAGCTGTCTCTTTCCTCCTTTCTCTGTTTACCCTTCCTCCTGTGCCTCACATATCTGAACTATGTGAGCAAAGTTCAATGGTCATCGTTGGCATAGAATGTTCACAGGCTCTTTCCTTTGCTTTTTCAATTCTTGGAGAAGGGGTGATGGAAAGTTTGGCCCACAATACTTTCTTTGATTATTCTTGTACAATACACTGCTATCTGAAATGTTCACTCTCATTGTCTGACTTGCCATTCAAGAAGCTTGCTCAAGTCTCTCTGATTCCTTAAATATCTTTTCTTTGACAGTGTTCTTCACTCAGTAGGCCTCCAACCAATCTTCTATACATTATAACTTCTTTGGAAAGTAAGAACTTTATTTTCCAGGCTGCAGGTGAAAATATGGGTTTTCTATAAGTCATACAGCAGTGACCCCGATGCTTGAGAGGTACTGAGAGCCCTTAGTTCTCAGGAGGTTTTTTCCTCCCTTCATGTGCTCCTAGGTAAAAGGTGGTACTTAATGAAACTGCATATTTTTACCTTAATTAGGTTAGGATAACCTAATGAGTATTTATTGGTGCCTTAACAATTGTGTTTGAAAAAATAATAGACATAGGTTGAAAGAAAAAGTTACATTTTTACTTATTTATAAAATAGGTGCTTTACTGGTCTGGTCCCCACACTGGTCTGAAGCCTGCCCATGATGCCCAGAAGATTATTCCCCAGCGGGGACCTATGCCACAGTAGGGACTGGGCAAACAACAACAGGACCCGTCATACTGTCTCCCTACAGAAGCAGACAATGACAGAGGACGTTTTGGGGGTCATATCGTGGGGAAGAAATGCATTATAAGCCCCCTAAATGGTCCTGATCAAAAAGGGAGCACTCCTTGTTGGGCAGTTGGGAGGAGAGAATGACTGGAATGACTGGACATGGGGGAGAGGGGAGAGGAAGTAGGGCCTGGACAGACTCAGGGATGTGGGGAACAACAAGTGGTGCACAGTAGGTAGCGAGGAGGGTGTGGGAGGCCTGGGTGTGGGAGGCCTGGGTGTGGGAGGGCCAAAGTAAGGGTCATATAGTAGAGAGGAAGTACTGAAATCCAAATGAAGGCTAAGCATGACAGTAGGACAGGAGGAAGGCAGAAGGAAATAGAGGAAGGAACTAGAAGGCTAAGTGTACTTGCAGAAGTCTAAACACAAACATGTACATATGTAAATAGAAGCATATAAGGAAGGGAATAAATCCAGGTACATATATTTATAGGTTTAATACTAAGGTAGAAGATGGAGCTTAGGCCTCCACCCAGGCAAGAATACTTTTTTCTATTAATCTGATATTTCATGATGTTCACTGGCCCAATGCAATCACTGAAGTCAAATAAGTCCATAAGCAAATGTGGTGAAGAAAAGTGATGGTGGCCCAGCTACCAAAGAATATAGAGTTTGGGGTCTTAAAGCCTGAAGATAAACAAACGGTCATCTAGTTGAGACGTATACAAGCCCACATAGAACAAGTGACCACGAGGTGTCAAAAGGACCAAACCTCAGGCATCAAACAGGAAAACATTGTATCACTGTGTGTGCTCCCTCCTGAGACACTCACAGAGGACATGGGGGGGCATGAGCAAGAGTGGTGAAGATAGCTGATGGTACCTGGCTATCAAAAGATGCAACATCGGAGAACTTAAAAGCTTGAGGGTGAAAAAACGGTCATAAGGCCCAGGAACCACAAAGCCCAACATAGAAGAAGCACACCAGCCTGTGCAACCAAGAAGCAGCTATCAAGCATCAAAGAACAAAAATCAGATCGTTGTGTGCCCACCCTCCCGACATGACAAAAGGGAGCAGACACAGGGGAAATCCTATGGTGCCCAGCTACTAAATGATGAAGTATCTGGGATCGTGAAGGCATGAAGGGGAATAAGTGGCCATCTAGACCAGAAGCAGCAAAACCCACATGGAAGAAGCACACTAGCTTGTGTGATCACAAAGGGCTGAAGGGAGCAGCTGTCAAGCATCAAGGAACAAGGATCACATCACTACGAATGATGGGGAGAGCAGACCCACTTGTAAGTAATTGGACACCCTCTTACAGGGGAGTCATGGAGAGGAGACAGGCCAGTCAAGGTGCAGTGAGGTGGCGATAAAGCATACAACTTTCCTCCAGTTCCTGAAGGCTTCCTCCCTCCAACTATCATGGTCCCAACTCTACCTTACAAATCCAGCTGGAATGGAGGCGGTACACTGGTAGAGATGAGAATAGAAATCGGGGAATCAGGACAGATGAACCCCTTGGGGCCAGTAGTATGATTGGAGTTACCGGATGGGTGGAGGAAAGGTGGGGTAGAGAGGGGAGTCAACTACAGGGATCTGCACATAAGCTCCTACTGGGAGGAGAGGCATTGGAGGAGTGGGTGAGGGGAGACATTGGACAGTGTAAGTTATGACAAAGCAATAATAATTTATAAAATATTGAGGGTTGGTGGGGTGGGGGGGGGCAGCAAGGATGGAGGGGAAAGGATGGGAAGCTGATGTGAAGGGCTCAACCAGACTCATTGCCATCTAGTTGATTCCAATTCATAGAAACTTTGTAGGAGGGTTGAACTGCCCCTGTGAGTTTCTGAGACTGTACCTCAGAGCAGAAATCATAATTTCCCCCAGCAGAGTGACTGGTGGTTTCAAACAACTAAACTTGTGGCTAGCATCCCAGTGCATAACTCTGCCACCAGGGCTCCTAAAATAACTGGAGTGATTTACTAATGGAATGTGTGCCCTTGATGGGTACGCCAGAGTTTCTCAAACCATGAAATCATTTGATTACGATTACACTCATGCTCATTCCACATTGAGGTGTTCATGTAATACTAGCTATATATCTATATAGTTAATATATCATACGATTAAATAGTTCAATTACATTAAATATAGTTGTGCAGTCATCACCACAATAATTTTAGAATATTTTCTTCTTTCTTGTAGTTATTGTTGTTATCCCCCCCCCCCCCCATCCCTGCAACCTCTCTGTCTTGTCTGGGTAGTTACATAATGTGGTGTCAGTTTGAGGATTAAGAGCATAGCCTGGAGTCTGGCCTGACAATCTGTAGATAGCCAATGAAACTTCTTAGTGGGCATGGCTTTCTCCTGAGAATTCTGGGAATTGCTGTGTTTCCTCCCGTGAAACAGGAGACAAACACACCCTCTCTGCTCACTCCCTGTGAGACATCACTGATGATGGACCTACCCTGATGTACATGGTCCCTCCTGGATGCAGCCAGAACTTTAGACCTGGAGAAGCCCTGTCAGCACTGATGCACTTACAATGCCATTGGATATACAAGACTTCTCACATTGACTTAAATTCATTGCATCATTGCATGTGAGTCTAAAGAGGACTTTATAGATTGGTATTGAACATATGGGAGAATATTGGTTTTATGGGCTTGGACTGGACTGGATTGGGATGCTTTCTTAATGTACAAATTGCCCTTTATATAAAACTCTCTTATACACATATGAATGTCTATGAACTTGTTTCTCTAGTCTATCCGGATTAACACAGTGTCCCTAGGTAATTCTTAACCTATAGGTTTTTCTGTCCTGGATTTCATGTATGTAGGAAGAAACATACAATATCAAGATGCAAGTAAATAAACAAAAAGAACCCTCAATAACAATGACAAAATAAAACAGAGGAAGATGTCAATGGAAAAGAAAGCAGTGAATATTAAAAACTGGAACAAATTTAACATGAATCTAAAGGAAGATCAAATGATAAGGTATTACATTTTAACCTAACTACCCCTGTCATCATTGAGTTTACATTGCTTTTTGTCAGTTAGAAAAGCTAGTCATATCTCTGGACTATAATTGAGCTTAATCCATATTAGGACTCTCCAAAAGGATTCTGGACTTCCATTGTCTTCCATAACCGTCTGAAGACTGGGTGCTCAGAATTTAAGCTCTGATACCATTTTCTTCTCCGGATTTGGAAATAATCCAAGTTAGCAACTGCTAACTCCCAGCATGGCAAAGATGTAACATTACTGAAAGGAGTGTGGTTGCTGTTAAGCATTGTCAAATTGGTTCCAGTGCACAGGCATTTTTTGGTAATGTGATTCTGTGCCATCAAGTCCATTTCAACCTCTAATGATCCCCCTGTGGCAAAGCAGAACTGCCCAGAGACTTTCCTGGGCTGTCATCTTGATGGGAATCCATCGCCAGGACATTCTTCCAAGGAGTCTTTGTGTGCCTTTGAACTTCCAACCTTTCCGTGAGCAGCGCAGTGCTTTGCCACTTGCACCACCAGTGCTCCTTTGCCCCATGAACAAGAGAAGCTGATGTTGCCCACGCTGTGAACGCTCTGTAAGGTAGTTCTTTGTTTGAAGCCATTGTTTTGGCTGTGGTATCAATCTGCTTGTGCCATTGAGAGGTTCCCTTGTTCTTGCTATTCTCTCTTTAGTGGACTTGATGGCTTTTTTCTAGCAGTTGCTCTTTGCCGATGATGGGTCCATAGGAAGCAAGCTGAAATCTCACCATCCTTACTTCTAAGAAACATTCTGGTTGTATTTCTTCAAAGATTGATACATTTGCTCTTCTGACAGCACATGATATATTTCATAGTCTTCCTCAACCCCACAGTTCCAATATGTCAGTTCTTTTGTCTGCCTTTTTTTGTCCAGATTTTGCATGTTTATGAGGCAATTTTAAAGGCTAGGAACACTTTAGTCATCAAAGTGACATCTTGACTTTTAAAACCTGACAGAGGTCTTCTTATGCGCGCTGGCCAGTGTTTATGTGGATTTGATATTGTGATCGCTGTTACCCCATGGGGATTGATTGCTGATCCAAGTCAAAGGAACCATTGCCAACTTCAATTCTGTTCTCATTAACACAATGCTGTTTATTGGTCCAGTTTTGAGAATTTTCTTTTTCTTCATGTTTCAGAGGTAATTCATACTGAAAGGTGTTTGTCTAACATTAATTCTCATCATCCATAGAGACCTTGGGAACTGCAGACAGCTCACACTCATTTGCATATGAATCAAGGCACCAGGCCCTAGGACAGAAAGAGTGGAGTCATTGAATGAAGAAGCAAATATTGTCTACTAAGTTGGAGCAGGTTTTCTCTGAGGACAAGCAAAACTTGGCTACTCTAGTAGATTTCTCTGAAGAGACAAAGTCTCAGGTTGCAATAAAATAGGGAGCAGGGTACAAGAATATTTTCTTAGTTCCTGAGAGAGAAATTTTTTTCTCTTAACTGGTAGCTAGTAAATAAGAGAAAAATCAATTGGAGATCACATTCCTAATAAGCAACTTCATTTCTCTTTCTGTGACAGAAAAGCAAAATATTCCACTCACCTGAATTTTAAACACAGAAAGGAGCCTCACAATAAAGATAGCATTTAAAGGAGAGACATATATTTTAATTATTATTATTGTGGTCATTTACATGGAAAAGAGAGCCAGAGAGTGGTGCATTGAAGGAGGCTCAGCCAGCCCAGCTCCAGGGGATGTATTAGCTAGAGGGAAATCATACTTGCCACATTGTGTTTTGGGCATCAGAGTAAATTATCACCTGTTAACATTACTGTTGGAAGCAGATAAGAATAGTGCTCAGTTCCCCAGTGTTGTAGGAAACAGGTTGAAAATAAAAGCATTATAAAAAGCAACTCATATTTACTTATGTATTCTTATATATTTTTATATTTAAAGTATTTTTAGAAAAATGGTCTTAGCCTATCAAATGGAATTAATTGAAATATATACCTTTTAACTTTATGCTCATTTGCCAGTATTCTCTATTTATACATTTATAAATTGATATATTTATTACAGTCACATGTCTTATAATTTCCTTTCAGGAATCATCTGACCACATAGACATCCATGGCCCTATATGTTACAGTACAGTTCAGAAATTGAGATTGGATGGTGGGATGTGGCAGCTACAACAGCATCCTGCAGGCAGCACTTGTATTTCATGTCACTTTTATGCAATTATGCTGCCAGACATAGTGCATATATAACCTATAATACATATGGCTTGATAGTAATAATAAATTCTAGTTAGGGGCTTACATGTGTCAGGTACTGTACTTTCTAAGAAGTTTGTTGATATCAGTGAGTGCTTCAACCTAAAGACAGTAGCCTCCACGCTAATGTATCAAATGTCTCTTGAGTGCTGTAATGTTATCTTTCTGTTTAATTTTCTTTTGAACATATAGAGTTCTTTTGAAGTGTAAATTGTATCTTGGCTCCCAAACACAGCAAACCCAGTGTTAGTAAGAGCATCAGCAGGAGGCAAAGGATAAATGTCAGTTTGGAAGTGATACAAAAGGTTATTAAGCAAGAACACTGTGGAAGGTAGAAAATCAGTGAATCCCTTGACTCATGATTTAGGCATGCTGCACTGGACAGTCATGATGATTCTCATAACAAAGAAAATGCTCGAAGCGCCAAAGGATTGGCTTCACTGAAAACTACAAAGCTCATGAAAATTTGGGAGGAATCAGTACCAGATCCTGAAGAAATTGTCAATGACAGGGACTGAGGACCAAACACAAACAGGAATCCTTGTCAGTGCACTGATGATAACTACTTAGGCTTGAAGATTATAAGACTGTTCAAAACACTTAACGATAGGATCAGCCTACAATATGGTATTCTTACAATTTTCAAATCACAAACATCATATTTCACCAAAAAAATTGTGGAGACTAGAATATGCATGACTGCATATAAGATCATAAGCATATATTTATTTTTTTATTATTCAAACTTTAGATAACACCACTTCTATCATGCCAACTTGGACTCATAGCAGCTATACATAAGTTTCTTGATGCTGTAACTATTTTGAGCAGTTGGTGGATTTGAACCACCGATCTTGTAGTGAGGAATTTAATGCTTTATTACACAGATCCACCAAAGTTCCTACCAATTTTAGATAAACTCACTGCCACCTTAAATTGCAAGGAAGAAAAGAAAAGAAGATGGATTTTTCAGTTTATAATCTATAGACAGAAAATCGAAGAGACTGATCTTTGTTTTGGAAACTTATCCAAATAAATTACACATACATGCCTGCATGCAGGTATGCACATAAGCACATGCAAAGGGAAGCTTCAAAAAGTTTGAGGAATTCTAATGTCTTTTACTTCCCTTTCCCCACAAACATTTTGCAGCCCCAGTGCGTGTATGAGGGAGAAAGGAAAGGGCTTCTGAGAATTAGAGTCTCAGAAAGTCCTAGGATGCTTTACTCAGTCCTGTAGGGTTGCTATTTTTGGCATCAACTTCATGGTAGTGAGTTTGGATTTGTGGCTTTTTGTGTACACACACAGACACAGACACACGTTTCATGGTATCCTCTTTTTGGTCAAATTATGCTCTTTTTTTTTTTTTTGCATATCTGCCTCTGGTGGTCATGGGTGCTACCCAGCACTGCTCCTGAGAGCCGCTGCTGGATATAAACGTTTTTTTTAAAAGGTAATTTAAAGGCCCTAATTGAAGATCAAGGATTTTAGCATTCAGTATGAATTACAACTCAGTGTAAAGAAAACCAAAATCCTCACAACTGGGCCAATTGGTAGCATCATGATAGACAGAGAAAAGATAGAAGATGTGAAGAATTTCATCTTGCTTGAATCCATAATCAGTGCTCATGGAGGCATCAGTAAAGAGATCACAAGATGTATTGCACTGTGAAAATTTGTTGCACAAGACCTGTTTAAAGTGTCAAAGAACAAGGATGTTTGAGGACTAAGTGCTCCTGACCCATGCCGTGGCATTTTCAGTCACCACATATGCATGAAAGTTTGACATTGAACATGGAAGACCAACGAAGAATATATGCATTTGAAATGTGATGCTGGTGAAGAATATTGAAAGTATCTGGACTGCCAAAATAATAAGCATACCTATTTTGGAAGAAGTATAGCCAGAATGTTCCATTCTGGTTCAAGTACTTTGAGCATGTTTTCAGAAAAGACCACTCCTTGGAAAAGGACATCATGCTTGATGAAATAAAAAAGAGGAAGACCTAAAAGAAATGGATTGACAATGACTTCAAAAACAGACTCAAACATAAAGACCATTGTGAGGATGGTATAGGACTGTCCAGTGTTTTGTTCTGGTGTACATAGGTGTTCTATGAGTTGAAACAGACTTGATGACACCTAACATCATCATCATCAGCAGCAACAACAGCAACAGCAACAACAACAACAGGGTGTATAGATTGTAATCGTGATGATATTATATTGCTTTGTCCTTCTCCCAAACAGTTAGGCTTGAGACACTAACTTTTAGTTTATCAGCCAAAACTACAACTGTTACGCAACCAAAGCTCTTTAAGCCACAAAACCAACCTTACGGTGACTGAGTCAATAGTGACTCATAAAGACCCACTATGGGTTTCCGAGGCTGTAACTGTTTAGGGGAGTAGAAAACCCAATCTTGGGATTACATAATAGTTAAGACTGGAATTATTTTCTGAGGACTTGCCTCATGAAAAACATGCCTGATGGAGTTAAAATTAAGGCTGTGATTTTCTGTTACTTAGATTGCAATATTTAAAAAATTGCACTGTGGTGAAATTACACAAGATAGACACGAACTCAATTATTTCTTCATGGACAAGGAAGCCTCACAGCACTCCTGGTGTAATGAGGTTGAAGTATAATGGAGCTTTCCCACGGCCTTCTGGAAGCTCCATGCGCCACTGCATAAGAGCACACATTCTTCTAGATGTGCAGCCATCCTTGCACTCATGGTCCTTTATTCTATAGTGTGTCCTCTTATGTTTCTGGTGGTCTCATTTATATTTCCAAGAGTTATTGGCAATGTTTTTATGGAGAAGATTATTTTTAGAAGCTGAATTATATTGCTACTGCAGCAAAAAGTTACAGAACAGAGATGGGCTAGCACCAAGGAAGTAATGCATCTTTCACGAAATGAAGTGGCAGGTGAATAAAATAGTGCAGAGACACTTGTAATTTTACATGGATAATCAAGAAACAAGTTTGAACAGTGACATTTCCAGATTGGGAAGTGAAGAACTTAACAAAATAGTGAAATGTTAAGTTGGTAAGGCCACAGGATGACAGGCTCTCTCGACAGTGGAGAGAGATGTGGAGTTGGGCAGGAGTGGGGCCTGGGCCACGTGTTTGGTTTTTTTTTTTTTATCATTTTATTGGGGGTTTGGGCCAAGTGTTTTTTAAAAAGGCAATCCCAACTATACTTTTAACAGATGGGAGCCCATTAAATCTTGATCCCCTCCCCTCTCCAAGAAGACTTCTCTTTTTTTGTTGTTGAAGATTTTACTCTTAAAGGTCTCTGTTAACTTTGTATTCTTTAAATACATCAACAAACTCACTGCATCTGTCACCAAACCCTGTCTCCTTCCAGAACTCCCTGCAGCAAACGAGCATTACCTTTGTGTTCCTGGTAATGCCGTTCTTCCTTTTGCTTGAACACAAATCCTTGAAACCATATCCATAGACAGTCCTTTATTCCACACGTTTTTATAAAACTTACAAGTCCTGGGGAATGAGATTAATATGGCATCTGCAGTCCTGGAATTTGGACTCTTGAAATCATCCTTGACTTCTCTCAGTCCCTCCCTTTGCTCCATCTCCTGCTCTTTCTCAGGGTGTAAGACCCAGGAATGGGAGGGAGAAGGAGCTGGCATGAGACAAGGAGTGTTTTGTACATCATGGCTGCTTAATGGTGGAAAGTTCTGACCATAGAATGCCTGAAGTACTGAAATCAGGCCATCTACTCAATGAGAGGTGGTTAGGATTTAGGCAACACCCTTTCCCATTTCGTTGCATTGCTGTCCCATTTACATTAAATTGCTATCTACAACAAGCAGACCATTTGTGAATTTTATATTTTATGTGTAGAAAAGTCACAGAAAGGGGTCAAGTTCTGGGTCTGGGGTTAGATGGACAAAGAGAGTGTATGGTGTGGTGATGATCAAGATATTGAGCCAATTCAGTACACAAAGAATCTTCTAAAAGTTCCTGGAAAAAAAATTCATTATCTGTTCATTCCACAAACTTGTTGAAGTCCTCACATGTCTCAGTAGAAGGTCAATCTACACTCAGTCATCAGATGGATTCTGACTCATAGTAACTTACACCAAACCATGGTCATCAAGTCGTGCAGGGTTTACATATTAGTTTGCTAAATGCAAGGTCAGCAGTTCAAAACCCCCAGCCATGGGAGAAAGATGAGGCTTCCTACTCCCATGAAAAGTATGGTCTCAGAAAGCCACAGAGACAGCTTTGCCCTGCTCACCAGGGTCTCTGTGAGTAACCTTCAAGACCCCTCAAATTTTTGAGGTTGGAAATCTTTGTGGGTGCAGAGTGCCTCATCTTTCTCCCATCTTTAATAGGGGAGCTAGTAAAGGTTAAAGGGTTTGAACAGCAAAACTTGTAGTGAGTCACCCAACATTGAACCCACTGTGTCACCAGGTCTCCTCAGTGCGAGGCCCAAAACCAAACTCACTGCCATTGAGTTGATTGCACTCATATTGACCTGTAGGACAGTGCAGAACTGCCTTTGTGGGTTTCTGAGGTTTACTCAGAAGTCAAAGCCTCTTCTCGCTCCTAAGGAGTGGCTGGTGATTTCAAACTGTTGATCGGTGCACCACCAGTACATCATCAAGAAGAGATAAAAAGTCTGGAAATTCATATAGTATTGGGAAGGGATTTCAGTTATGCAAGTTAAGAAAGCTTGAGTCAATCTAATTTAAATTGTGAATAGGCAAAGAGACAGATGCTTGAGTATTTACCTAACAGGCATTCATCCTGTACCACTGAATATGCTTAACTTTCTTTTATGAGTTATCTTTTAATAAGATTAAGAAAAGTCTCATTTTCTTTTGCAAATGATTGTGTTAGAAAAGGGCATATGATAAAATTGGCAAATGTGATGAGAAATCTAACCTACTAGGGGATCTCTGGGAAGTTTTTCTATTGTTCTTGAGCAGTGACATAGGTGGGGATGTTATTAATTATTTCTGCTGTGAAGACTTCTTATCTGCTGGTGATGTCCAGAAGTATGGCAGTCTTCTTTGGATTTTGATAGAAGTTCATCTAAGTGCATCAATCCTTAAATTCGGGCCACAATGCAGAGAACTAGAGAAATCAGAATCCTTTGTAAATCCATCGAGGTGTTGAATTTATTAGTCTTAGCCATATCCTTAATCGGGGGTCCCTTCTATTCCCATAAAAAGATACAGTCTTGGAAACCCACCAGGGTCATTCCACCCTGTCCAATAGGGTAGCTGTGAGTAGGAATGAGCTCAGTGGCAGTGAGCATCCTGTCACATAATAAAACCCCACTATGTCAGCGATTTTAGTTGTTTTCTCACACTTGAAGTCCAACACAAACTGACTACTACAGTAATGGAACCCTGAGTGGATATCTAGGTTTGGCTTGAGAGTATTTGAGGCCAGGTGCAGCACACAACTTCACCCTTAACTATCACCCTGTCCCTTATCAGGCACATCCTTACTATGTTCTCCTCAGTGGTGAAGGCATGGGGCAGTGGGTGATGCTTGTCCTCAAAGGAACTTGTGAGACCTGCCTCCGGCATGTGCTCTATCTAGCGCTATACATTCTGAAGGCATTGTTTCCATCTCTTAACCCTTCCCTGAAGCATTCTCAGCTCTTCAATCATACGACCTCAAAATGGCAGTTTGGGTTTCGTTAGGGTACTCAGATTATTTTCCTTTGAAATGATCTTTTAACTGCGGCCCACTGGGATGGAGGTTCAATTCCAGCTCCACAGGAGCAAAGGCTGGGCCTCCTACTCCCACCACCAGAGGGCAGTGATGCCTAAAAAACTAGAAAAAAAATGATCTTTTAGTTTTAGGAGCCCAAGGAAATCTGAAGGGGCAAGGTCAAGGCTGTAGGGTGGGTAGGGTAACATTTCTGAGTGAGATTCTCATAGGACATACCTTGCTATGCTAAAAAATTTAAGCAGGTGCATTTTGTGCTAGGGAAAAAATTTCTTGCCACAAATTTCCTGGTATTATCCTCAGCCATACCGTTTTCAGTTTCTTAAAATCTCTTCCTAATAAGTCACCACAAATTATCCTGTATCCCTCAAAAAGTTTGGAATTAAGGTTATCCTTTGGGACTCTGTGAATACAGTAACCATAACTTTCTGAGCTGACTTCTCTGCTGGAAATTTAACAGGCCTAGCAGATCCCCCTCAGTAGCCATCGTTTTCTTTGTACCTCATCTCTGGGTCACATCGATGAATTAAAGACTCATCTTGGTTATGATTTGCTCCATAAAATCAACTTCATTACTTTCAATGTTGCCTTAAAGACAGGTGGAAAGATCAGATCTCAGAGCCAGCTATCGTTGCACAATGCATTTGGCATCCATTGAGCCAAAAAAAACTCATTGGCAACTATTGAGATCCCAACTTGAGCAACTGTCACATCAATGGCAATTCTATGGCTTCTTCCACCAGGTTGTAAACTTCAGTGATGAGTTCTTCCTTCACCGAGGTTGGCAATCTTCTTAGATTTCTTAAAATGCTCTGTACATTTAAAAATGCTTGTTCCATGTGAGCCAGTTTTTCCATAAACTAGTTCAATGATTTGGGAAGAGATTCACTTGAGTTTTGTTAAATTATTTTTTTGGTCCTGACCTCAAATATATTTTTTACTCACTGCGAAAAATATTCCCCCCACCCACTTTTTTTTCTTCCTCCAGGCACTTTAATGAGACAGACAAATGTATTACCGAGATAACTTGCTTCCAGTCATCCACTGTTTGTGCACACACATTTAAACACATTTTGTTTGGAATAAACCTCGGCATGTGTGAACTGGAACCCCTGTAACACTCCTTTTTGGCTTAGCTTTATATTATATAAAATGCTTTGCTGCTGCTTCTTCCTTTTAAAAGTATGAGTAGCTTAAAATCAGTTTTATAGGGAGCAGAATATATGCCTGTATTGATGTGGTGTTATAGTGAGTCAATTTACCATGAAAACTTAATTATAAAAATAGCATTCTGCTTAAGGTCATAATATTAATGCTCTATCACACACAATTGTTATCTAGTGAACAATAGTTGCTGATTGAATTTCAGTTGTTAAATTTTACTCAGCATGTAGTAGAGAAATACCTTGTTATTATGTAATTTACTTCACATAATCGAATCTTGAGATTTTATTTTCTACGAAAGCTAGTGTTTGATTAAAAAAAATTATTCCTACACAAAATTTGTGTGTGTCACAGGACTTTTTTTGTGTGTTACGGAATTTTTTTAACCTTACATTTGTTGAAAACTTTGGAGGTCTATTTCTTCAGAGCAAGAGCATTTAGTTTTTGAATGCATACCCATTTATATTTCTTCCCGTAAGTCACATTTACATTATTTACATCTTTTAGCTATTGAGTCATGCTCCTAAACTGTCAAATGCAATGATCATAGTTAGCAATGACTGGAAAAACTTTACTCCACATATTTTCCTTAGGCAGGAAGAGATTTCTTTTTTCCTGCTTCTTTGCAGGTTGGTGGTCAAAGACATTCAGATTCTCTAGCTGTCCTCCAGCACCTTCACACGTGTGTAGCAGAGTTGCAGATTGCACCCCAGGACCTCTTGCTGGTATTTCCTGTCTTGAAACCACACAAAAGGCGTGCTACCGTCTGGAAGGCTGATCCTAGGAAAGAGGTGTTCACATCCATTTCAGGACTCTGAAACTCTCCTATACCAGATGCCACATCCTTAACCTGACCTTCCAGGCATCCTTCAGTCAGAGCCTGTTTGGGAGTGGGATAGAACTTTCCACCTCTTGAAAGCTGTTTCTCTCAATGAAGAAGAGCTTCTTGATTTATCTGAACATCTCTGCCCTGGTTTTAGTTTCCTTTTAAAAGACTAATTTCTTAAAGTTTGAAGGATTTTCACTGCAGGTCACCTTAGGGTCATTATTTGCTGAATTATTTTGTATTGTTGTCAAAATAAAAGTAGATCCACATTTGCCAATCCAACTTTGTTTTGCCATGTTCAGTTCAGTGACACTGCTTATGTCATTCCCATAACCATCAACAATATTAGTTGCCAAATGTCCCATCACCAGGACAGAAATTTCATGCTTCCTGAATAGTGATTTTCTCCTTTGTACTTCCTATCATGCCTGGTAGCCACCAATTAAGCTATGGTTTCTATATTTTTGTCCATTTGAGATGCTTCATATAAGGGGCCATCTTACAATGCCTGTGTCTTGGGGGGTTTGGGATTGCCACTTCAGTCAGCATTAGAAAAACATATTTGATGAGTTTTACTGAATAGTTATTTTCACTTAATAATACCTTCAAGGTTAGCTGTTTCTGGTTTTGAATGTACTTATATCTATCCCATTTTGTTTTTTTCTGCACCATAAGCCTGTGAGTAAGGAGAAAGAGCCACAGCTTTGAAGAGGTGAGGGGACTCTTGTGATGATAACACAGCACCTGGTAAAGGTATCAGACTATCAGAATGAAAATGTTTGCCTTTTCGTCTATCCCTCTCAAGACAACATCAAGCTGTTCATGGAATAACTTCTGAAAAGAACATGAACTTATCCCTTCAATTGTTTTGAGTGTCTGAGGCCTTTGTGTACTGTCAAGCCTTAACTTCTGCGTAAATGACGTTGAGCCCTGCAATTCATTATGACTCTGGGGCACAGGGAGTTCAGCAGTTGCTAAAAGTATTCTGGGACATAAAGGCAATGTCTTAATGATTTAAGGCAAGAATCCTTTATTCCTAAAAATAATTCTGCTCACTAATGTGATCAGGGAGCTCAATTTGAGTTTGATAGAAGCTTCAAAATAGAACTTCATGAGGGAAAACTGCAATTAGACATTCATGAGTAATAGTCTTAAGTTTGTGAAGTAGAATGTTAATGAGGAGGAGTATTGATTTTATTTTAGTTTAATTATACTACACTTGATGTTGTTGCTGCTATGGCTTGCAAAGAACTCTTATCCTGTTACTTTGCATTTTGTCTTGTCCAATGCTTTTTAAGAATAAAAGTATAACATTCTTTGCAATTTGCAGCAAACATAGAATGGAGCGTACCTGTTGTGAGTAAGCAAATATAACCCTTAATATTAGGTTCTTTGTCCTACTTCTTTGTTGCAAAATGATGTCATAGTCTTACTCTCTTCCCTTCCAAGATGTTCTTCTGCACCATCAGGAAGAAGGTCAAAGGAACGCTTGGCAGAACAGCCTACCCTGTCACTCAGTCTACATGATTAGTTTCCCTTTACAAGACTTTCGCACCTTCCCTTCTTATCCTCGTATTTGGAGATTAAATGTTTCCTTTTTGATAAAGCATCTGTTGTCAGTAGGCATTTCTTAGGTGGATTGAAAAAGTGACAGGAACAATGTGAGAGCTGATCCTAGATGGCAGTCAAGACTCACATGTGGCCCTGTGGTTTCCTGTTCCCCAATGTTGTGGATAATAACAATCATTTTGATAACCTTTATTTTCTTGGAGAATGATTGAATTGAAAATATGATCTTGGAAATTACACACTACTGCGTAAAAATCTCTCTCTCTCTCTGTGTGTGTGCACATACACTGACTTGTAGAGAAATTGAAATTTCTTCATCTTCATTATTCTGTTGTCTAGATCCACCTTCTAATACAGTGAGAGACTGAAATGAACACGTTGATTTCCACAAGGGTCAGTCCAGCTTGCAGTCAGGCGACTTAAGATAGAAAAGGATCTTTGGATCATCACTTCTTTACTTAGGGAGAATCTGTTCATACATCTGTTGGCATTTCTCCCAACTCCTCCTTGTTACCTCAGAATTACATATTTTTAACTCTCCCCTACTTGGCATGCACGCTTCCATTCGAGCTGAATGTAGCTGCGTAGTGGTTCAGTTAGACTTTGCAGTCACAGCTATAGCATATGAGTAGTTTTTTTTACCTGTTGATGAATAGTTAAGTGTTGGCTATCGATGGAAAGCCTGATGGTTCCAATCAGGTCAGAAAGGACTAGAGCCTAGAAAGGGCTATTGCAAAGACTATCTAAAGGGAAAATCCAATGGGAGAATTGTACTCTGCCACACAATACTGTGGTGAGATGAAATAGATTCGAGGGCATCTCACAACAGCAAACTTGTCAGGCGCTATGTATAAATATTCTCTCCCAGGTTAGGTATTATCACATTTTTTTTCTGATTGCTTAATTAAAAAATTAGAAATTTATCTACATACTTAAACGTAAAATGTACGTCTTTCATTCACCTTACACATGAATTTTTGCTAATTTATTCCCAAATAATCTCTAGTATGTAATCTACTCCCTTGGTCCTCAGTGGTCCTAGACTATCTTAATTTTTGTCCCCCTGAACTTTGGAAATAATCTTCTATCTTGTCTCCAGACATGTCATTTCCAGCCTTTCTCTTGGAGGTCCTTTAGCCTGATACATTCTTCTTCCATTAGTTTACTTGGATAATCTCTTCAGGCTGTCAGGTTTTCTTGTAAAACCCACATCTCAAAGAAACCCTTTCTTCCTCCTCTTTCATTCTACCTTTATGTTATTATCTGCTTCACTCTATTTTCTGCAGAACACATGCCATTTGTGGGTTTTTTTTTTTTTTGCTTGTTTGATTGATCTATGATCATCTTCTGTAGAATAAAAACTCCATTAAATTAGACAGTTTTTCTTCCATGCTGAATACCCAGAGTTCCAGAACAGGGTGGGGGACATGGAAGGTATCACAGAATTTTTTGAATGGATAAAAAAATTGTATATGATTTTTTTTGTGTGGCATCACTGCCCTGGTGGGAGTAGGAAGCCCAGCCTTGCTCCCGGAAAGCTGCCGCTGGATTCAAACTGCCAACCCTGTGGGTCGCAGTCCTGCATACAACAACTAGGCCACCAGGGCTCAGCCTGTGTATGATTTTTTAGTGTTTAAAAATTTTCTTTAATATTTAGACAAGACAAAGTCCATCATAATATTAAGGAAAGGTGGATTGAAAGAAATTATATGCTGTAGATTTTTTTCAAAGTTACTATGAAAAAAATGATCTTGTTTGTTTGAAACCAACTTGTATGTCACAAAAGAATCTATGTCTGCTTTAGATTTGCTTCTCCTTTTACAGCCACATAGACCAGTGTTTATGTGTGATGACTCAGGATTCAGGACGGTTTTTAATTCTGTGATCCTTCTCTCTCTCTCTTTTTCAAAAAGTTACTTTTTTACTTGTTTTCATTTACATATATATATATATATAGTTTCTACTTCATTTGTGTAATGCAATATATAAAAAGAAAAGACATTCTATGACTTGCAAAGCCCATCTCATCAAATCACTGACAGTCTCCCAATCACTCCCCCTTCTTATGTGGTTCTCCTCTCCCTCCTTTTTCCCTCGGCCTCCCTGCTTACTTTCCCACTCCTGAAATATAGGCTGGTCGTTCGTTCAGGCTGTCGGTGACACCCACCATGAGTGCAACATAGAACTGCGTCATGTTTATTTGTTGGGACACCTCTGGCTTGGTTCAAACTATCAACCTTCCAATTTGTAGTCAAATGCTTAGTCACTCATGCCACCCAGGGAAGCCCATGAACTTAACTGACAGTTGAAAAGAAGAATTGTGGTTTGGGATAAACAAGTCAGGATCTGGTCCCTAGGTGTCACAGAACCCTAAGTTTGTATGTCATATGACCATCACATTAGTAAGTTTCTTCACTGTGAAATAATGATAATAATATGTGCCCTATGCTCTTTGGTCATTTTGGTGTCGCTATAAAGATTGTTTTCTTTTTATTATTTGTAGAATGCCTTGATAAAGGGTTTTCTTATTTATATATCATAACAACTAGTATAGTAGGTCAGACTGACTACCTTTTATTTAAAGAGGAAATTCATTTCCAGTGTCCCATAGCCAGTGAGTGTACAAGACAGGACTCTAACCATGGTCTTGTGACCAAAAGTCCATTTCTCCTGTGGCAAAATTACCTTCAATTCCACTATAGTCGAAGGACAATGTGGTAGTTACATGATTTCATGTCCTCTTGATTAATAGGTGTAGGGGTGGAGTCTAGCCTGTCAGTCAGGTCACAACTTGCCTCCTTGTGGACATGGCCTTCTCATGAGGATTCTGGAAACTTCTCTTTCTCCCTGGAGACAGGCCACACACATACACAATCTCACTCTGCTTCACCTTCCTGTCTAAGAGCCACACTTGAAGAGCTTGAGGAGCCACTTGAAGACCAGTGTCAGCAAGGAGATGCTTCCACCACCATTGGAGCCACAAGACTTTGCACCCACCAGCCTGTGATCTTCATGTATTTTGCATCAATGGACGTCTGTGATCTTCATGTATTTTCATCAATGGACGGACGTGATTGTGTGAGTCTGAGGAAGGACTTTTAGATTGGTATTGAACTTATAGACTTGATCTGGACTGACCTGGGATGTTTTCTTTATGTACAATTACTATTCAATATAAAGCTCTTTCTTATACATGTCTGAGTGTCTCTGGATTTGTTTCCCTAGTCAACCCAGATTAACACAGACACTGTGCTAAAATTTTGAAAATTTTAAAGTCCTCTAAAAACATATGGATTAGGGTTTTAAAAGTTTGTAGGAAAAACCCATTATCTTAAAGTTCTGTTTTTTCCACAATGTTTTTGAAATCTCCCTCCTATTATCATTATTATTTTTACCCATGACTATGTATACCTATATTGTGGTTTTGGTGAAATTTTACTGAAAAAAAAAAGTTTTCCACTCAACAACTGATGCACATTTTGTTTCCTGACATTAGTTGCAATCCCAGTCAACTCTCTTCCAGTGACATCTCTCTTCCAGTTTCTCCTTGGACCTTTCCTTTCAATTTATCCTCCTCTGTTGCTCCTTCCTGCCTTCTGAACATTGTTTCCAGTGAACACTGTCCTTTTGATCTCCAATGCTTGCTTGTTTTGGAGAGAAGTTCTTTTCAGGTGCTATTGTTTGTTCCCTTCCCTCCTGTTTGTCTGAAAGGTAATCTGGGGAAGTGAGTTCAATTCCAGGTTTGAAGGGCCATAGTCATGGGGGTCCTGCCAGTTTCTGGTAAGTCTGGTCCTTTTTGACTTCATGTCCTTTTCTATTTGAATTTGTCTGGGCATGCTTTTGTTCATGTGAGGGCAGTTACCGTGTGATGGTTTGGGAATGACAATATTTATCCATGTGTACCTTTCTTCCTCTTTAATTGGGCAGAGGTACTAGAAAGTTAAACAGAGCAGTTTGAATGCTGTTGTATGTGTTTGTGTATGCATTTGTAAATGTATATACTTAGTCTTCCACTTATAATATATCTCAGTTATTACCGACCACACTTATGCGCTACCTTCCATTATGCTGTTCCTTTTGCCCATAGTAATGTATACTACATATTATGTTGCAGCATGCAATTTTCTAATATTATTATTTTCAGTGATAATGTTTCCAATCCTCAAAGATAAAGATCAACTTTACAAAGATAGTATAATAAAAATAAATAATAATGAAACTCACAGAAAAATGAATTCAGAACTGATGGAGTCATTGGAATTGAATTGTGCAGTAAGTTGGAGCCAGTCTCTCTGTGTGTGTGTGTGTGTGTGTGTGCGTAGCCTTTAAAAAGTTCATGGAAAAATGTCATTAACCTTCAATTACATTTTTCCATAAATTTTTGAAATTTCCTTGGTGGTGCAGATACTTAAGTGCTAGGCTGTTAGCAGAGAAGTTAGTTTTCCCCCATCCAGAGGACAGACTTGGGAGTCTGCTTTGAAAAAGCTATAGCTTTGAAACCCCCCAGAGCAGATTTACTTTGCACACATGGGGCTTTCATGAGTTGAGTCTACTCAATGCCAACTAGCAATAGCAATAATGTAATGTATATCTATGCATGCACACCTGTGTCTGCATGTGTGTGCATCTTCTTGGGTATGTATGCATACCTAGTGTTACTCTGAGTCAGAATGGACTCAAAGATGCTTATGAATAACATACACAAGGGAGCTTAAAAATTGTGTGGAAAGTTCCATTATCTTTTAATTTCATTTTCCCTTCAGCTGTGAGGTGTGTGTGTGTTTCCATCCCAAGGATGAGAAAAATCTCATTGTGGGCATTTTTCTGTGACTTGATCTTTCCTATGTGCAATGAAATAAAAAGGTCCTATAATGCATGCTCCGTTTGTGCAAAGGAAGGTAATATGGCTCAGAACAGAGAGAATGTAGCTACATCATCTCCGTTCAGAGTCCGAGAAAGGTGGATCTCTGGGGATTTCATTAGAATTTGCTTGGCCAGGTCTTTTCCTACCAGCAGGGTTTGTGGAAAAGACAGCACATGCAATTGTAGGTGATGATGGAAGGTTTCTCTAACCTGTCTCCAGTAACCTTTCTCCTGCAGAGCCTTATGTTACACACACACAAGTTTAAACTTTGACTTTATATTATTATGCACTCAGAGGTTGCTCTATGGCTGGATCTTGAAAGGTTGATGTGAATCAAAGTAATGTCAGCATCCTTTCCATAAGATACCTTTGTGTGTGAGCATAAAACATACTGAGATATGAAGTCTTGTGTAAGGATATTTGAAAATCCAAGTAAAATATGTGTTTAAGGTGTGCTACTTTTTAATATCTTTGACTCTATGGGTTCTAAATTGTGTGTGTGTGTTCCTTCTCTTCCAACTCCGATATATACAGCTCTGTTCCTTCTTTTAGGTCTGTGTCTGGGTACACATAACCCTCAACCTATTTTCTCCACCTTTAATCACAGAGGACCCATGGGGCATTATTTTTCTTTTTGTTCCTTTAGGTTCAAAGATGATACTGCCTGCGATGATACTGGCTAGCTAGGGGGCTCAATGCTATTGAAAAGGCCAGTGTGTGATGAACAATTCTTTCTGTGATGTGATTTGTTCTGGAAACGGTTCTGTGGTTTGGGGGCACAGGACTCTTCTTAAAGTAGCTGTGATCGGATCTCATTTATGGGAGACTCAGGCTTTCCTTCTCACAATTTAGTTACTGCTGTTGCCCCAACGGAGGCGCTAACATCTGCTTTCCAACTTGGTGCCAGCAGCTGCTGCTTATCAGCATTTTCCAGGGAAAAGCACATTCTTTGAAGTTTTACTTCAGTGTCCTTTTAGAAAATGTTTCTTGTGTCTTTGTACTTAACTGAGTTCTGTACACCTTGCAGAAACTATTGTGATATCACATTTCCATCCCGAACTTGGTCGAGAGTAAGTATATTGTCCCAAACACCTGATCAAGTGATAAATAACTTGAATGATTGCCACTTATTGAGCATGTTCTCAGTACCAGTCACCATATATCTGATTCTCTTGCTTATATTCTGCAGAAAGGAAAGAAAGACATTGTTTCCATCTTACAGATGAGGGAATTAGGACTCATGGGCCCAGAAAGCATTTCATACTTTATCATAGCCTTTCAAGTTAAAAGATGATGCTACTTGCTATGTTGAATAATTTCCCCCAAATTTCTCAATCAGGGCCAGAGGGGAGCAAAACCATGAAATCCATGAGGAATCCCAATTATAAACTTCTGAATCAGGGGGCAGTGCTTGGCACTTCATCTGAAATGGATAGGGATTATTTACAAGGGGCCATGCAGAAAGTCTAAAGCAGGGTAGGGGGTGACACCAGACTGTTCCTCCTGATTGCAGGAAGAGCAATGGGAACTTGTAAGAGACTCTCCTCTTGGTCACAAATGCTGGTACTGAAAGGGTTCAAGTGCTGTTAGGTAAGTGACTCCTAGGATATGAAACCCTGAAAGAAAAGGGGATTGGCCTAATGGATTATAACAGGGCCTGCTCACTATTGAACAGAGAGATACGTCTCTACTTTGGGTAAGGGTAACAGCCGGTCTCCCCCCCACCCCCCTGCTTTTTTTGTGTGTATGCCTTTATAAGCTAAGCAGGGTAAGCAATCCAAAGGAGACAGTGATGGGACTAATGACCTCCGTGGGCGCATGGGAGGGTAGGGGGAGGGGTAGAGGAGCAGTGAGCCAATAACCACAAGAACCAGGGAATAGCACAGACTCTAAAATTGTCTGTGAGAAGGGTGAAGCGTTCCTGGTCATGGTTGATTAATTGATATGTGTCTTAGAGGAATTACTGAGAGGTGAATGATAGGTAAACATGATAGTGGGGCAGGAAGGAAGACAAAAGAGGAAAGAAGACAAAAGTAAAAAAAAAATATTTATAGGTATAAATATAGATATGTATATAGGTAGTTATATAAATATATAAATATAGGTATATTTGCCTGTATTTATGTAAGTACAGCAAGGAAGCAGACTTTGTGCCTCTACTTAAATCTTACCTCAATACAAGAACAGTTTGTTCTAATAATGTATCACTGTAGTATACTCACCTTTCCAACATGATCATTGAAGACAAAATGGGTGCATAAGCAAATGTAGTGAAGAAAGCTGAAAATGCTGGACTTTTAAAAGATAAAGCATCTGGGGTCTTAAAGACATGGAGTCAAACAACAGAAAAACCATCAAAAGGAAAGCAACAGACCCCACATGCAGAAAGCACATACGTTATTGATGGGAATAGGTATTAGAAGTTCAAAAAACAAGCAATGAAACTGATGTTAAGAAGCATGTACAGGCTGAGCTCCAGTGGTGTAGTGGTTGTGTGCAGGACTGCGGCCCACTTGGTTGGAGGTTCAAATCCAGCAGCAAGGCTGGGCCTCCTACTCCCACCACCAGAGGGCAGTGAGGCCAAAAAAAAAAAAAAAAAAAGAAGCATGTACAAAGTGGAGACCCAAAGTCCGCCTGCAAGATAATTGGATAGTTCCTCTCAGTTGGGGCACATGGAAATGATGACATATTCAGAGTACAGGTTGGCACTGATGAAACACATACTATCCTCTAGTTCTTTAATATTTCCTTCCCTTACCATCATGGTCTTTGTTTTGCCGCATTAATCTTGTTAGACCTCCATATGTTCATTTTTATAATCAAGATTGTTCAATGTATGAAATCCAAGATAAGTAACCCTTCTGAAACAGTAATGAGAGTAATGATTCCTGAGGGTATGGAAAGAGAGTGGGGGAGGAGGGGAAAGGGGGCGCTGTTAGCACTGAGGACTGTATAACTCCACTTGAGGGGAAGGAACAGCAGCAATGTAGGTATACAGATCTATTAGACATTGTAAGATATGGCTAATATATATACACATACAGATATATAAAAATAATGACATATAACAATAGGGACTCCTGGTCGGCAGGATGGGGGAGGGAGGGCAGGCATAAAGAGGAGCTGATATGAAGGAGCGCAAGAAAAGAAAATGTGTTTGAAGCTGATAGTGGCAGCAATTGTACAATTAGGCTCAATCTAATTGAATTATGGATTGTTATGCTATCTGCAAGAGCGCCAAATAAAATTATTAACAAAAAATTCTTAATTAGGAAGTATAAAGCCTCCAAACTACATCTACTCCCATTGAGTCAGTTCCCATCATAGTGAACTAATGAAACAGAGCAGAACTGGCCAGTGTTTCCAAGGTTGTAAATGCTCACGACAACATCGAGGAGCAGCTGATTTTCAGGTTGGCAGTGGAGCACTTGAAGCATTGTGCCACTGTAGCACTTTTTCAGGACTCCATTTGGTCTCACTTCAAAGGCTGGATTTATAATAGTGTGGCCACATTGCCTCCTGGCTTCCTGTTGGATTAAATAATAGATCCTGACATTTTATTTATATGATCCTCTGAGTGAAGTTAAACGTAGTGTCTTTTTTTTTGTTGTTGTTGTTTGTTTTTTTGGGGGGCATCACTGCTCTCCGGTGGTGGGAGTAGGAGGCCCAGCCCCACTGCTGGAATTGAACCTCCGTCCCAGTGGGCCGCAGTAACGTAGTATCTTATGACCATGTTCTAAGATTAATCGTGCTATCTATGGAAGTCCCAACCACCTGGATATACTCTGAATTTGACACCAGGAACTACCCTTTGATTTGTAAAGAAGTGCCATGTTGATGTTTCATTCTATCTTCTAGCTTCATGAAGGACATTCTGACTTTTCTGATTTGACTCGTGACCTCTTTATCTGGCAAGCTGCTATCAGCTAGCTTGATACCTAGATGGCAGAGATCAGTGGCATTATCTTCTCCCGTATTGGTGCACACCTGTAAGTGAGCTTAGATTCTCTCTAGCAGAGGTTGGTATCTACATTGGTTCTATTCTCCCAACTGTCAGTTTTTAGTTATTCAGATTCTAATCATTTCTTGATTCAGATTGATTCTGATTCTAATGGTTTACAAAAAGAGGTGTATCTTTTTGCTTTTTGGTGTGAGGTCCCTTCAGGTATCAGAGTTTTGTGTATGGCTCACAGGCCTGGGTTATCACTTAATATACCAAAATTTTCTGTGCTCAGACTCCCAAATATAATAAAATAAGCACACATAATAAAAGACAAAATAGATGACTAGAACCTATTAAAAATAAAATGCATATACACATCAAAGTCATTCATTGGAAGAGTAAAATGAAAGCCCAGGGATTGAGAAACAATCTGTAGCAGTGACACAATGGACACGGGACTAATAACTAAAATTTGCAGAATTCTGCAACACCTCAGTAAGAATAAAACAATCCAATTAAAAGGTGGACAAAAGGGCTGAGCCCCGGTGGCATAGTGGTTGTGCGTGGGACTGTGGCCCACTGGGACGGAGGTTCAATTCCAGCAGTGGGACTGGGTCTCCTACTCCCACCACCGGAGAGCAGTGATGCCCCCAAAAATAAATAAATAAAAGGTGGACAAAATACATGAGTAGAAAATTCAAAGGGGACAATACTCGAATGACTAACAAGCATATGAGGAAATGCTCACTGGCAATCAGGGAATGGGAATCAAAACAATGATGAAATATCACCTCACATCTACAATGATAACCCAATTGAAAAACAAAACAGCAGAAAATAAATACTGGAGAGAGTTTGGAGAGATTGGAGCACCTATACATTGCTGGACAGTGCTGGTTGGGACATGTAAATATGTACCATGGTTGAGGAAAGCAATATGACACTACCTAAAACAATTAGGAAGAGAAATACCTTACCATCTAGCAGTGCTTTTTTCCAGGACATATACCTCAAGGAAGTAAGAGAGAGAAGGCACACAGATTTATGCTCTCCCATGCTCACTGCTGTACTGTTTGCAAGACTCTGGAAACAGCTGGAATGCCCACCAGTAGAAGAATGGATCAATTAACTCTGGTGCATGCACATAGTAGAGTACTGCACATCCCTAAAAAACAATAATTTGACCTTAATACATCTCCTGACATGGATGGATCTGGAGACCTTTATGCTGAGTGAAGTTAGTCAATCACAAAAGGACATATAATGTGTGAGTCCACGACTATATAAGGATGCAACAAAACAAAGGCACGCTTCTGTCCTTGGGTCATGTAATCTTCTCATTGGTCACCCAAGCAATGAAGTAGATAGCCTGCCTAGTGTCCACTTCAACAGAAGAGGTTTAACCTCAGCTGGGATCATTTTCTCTAGATGGGGAAAGTGTGCTTGAACTTTACTGGAAATTCAAATAAAGATGTTTGGGGGTAGGGTGGGATGTTGTAGGTTTTAGGGAAGATGATGACTTTTCTGTTGGTGGTTAAATTAGGTGCAGCAACTACTCATTGGGGAAAATGCTTAACAATACTTGTATTGGAGGGGATATCACCCCCCCCCCCACCAAAAAAAACCCCAGATAAACCAAAACAAACAAACAAAACCAACAGCAACAAAAAACAGAAAAAGTTCCACTGGGTAGAGCTTTCGTAGTATGCATTCTCCACCCCCACTCCCACCCTCCAGGTGAACATCCAGCCCCATCTGTGAGTTAATGCCTTGCCTGGGAAGGTTCTCTCTGGTCACAGTGAATTTTTCAGTAAAAGCAATTTTGCTGGAACCTTGGGGGTTTTTTTTGATGGCCGATTTAAGAAAGCAATGTGTGGCTGTGAAATTTTGTTTCCTGTTTGAGAAAAATGCTACAGAAACCGCTGTGATGTTGAACACAGATTAGAAGGACAGCACTATAGGAAAAACTCAGGTGTACAAGTGGTTTTCTTATTTCTAAAAACATGAAATGTCAGTTGATGAAAAACCTTGTTGTGGATGTCTGTTTGCAACTTCCTGAGTGGAGGAAAAGTTGAGAAGTTTATGCATTTGTGCCAAAGATTAATGACAGACCAATAAAGAGAGGGGGAGTTCTTCGAGCTCCATTCAATGAATTTTGATGGAAGATTTGGGAACGAGAAGGGTCGCTGCGAAATTTGTGCCTTGGTTTCTGACTGACTGGGAAACATGCTGTGCTTTGAAAGAAGAGCTCCAAATCGATCAAGACTTTTTTCCCCAAGGTCATTATTGGTGACAAGACATCCTTGTCTTATGACCCTGAAACATCAGTCAAACCACTGGAAGATGCCATTGTCACCGCACCCCCCAAAAGTTCTTTGAATAAAACCAAAGATTTTTTTCATTGGGGGTTCATTTGTTCATTTGGGGTCTTTTTGATACGAGGGGTCATTTCACCAGTTCAGGCTGTTACTCAAACTTTCTATTTAGAGGTTCTGAAAATATTGCATAGCAGTGTGTGACAAAAAAGGTCTGATTTTTGGCATGACAATGTACCTGCTCATGCAGTCATCTCAGCACACCCATTTTGTGTGAAAATAGCATGCCTTTCTTGTACCCTGCACCTTACTCACTTGACCTCACTCTGCCACTTCTTTTTTCATGAATGAAGGGGGACATGAAAGGACAGTGATTTGACACCTTAGAATAGGTGAAGATAACACGAGGGAGGTGGTGTCAGCTATTCAAACAGATGAATTAAAAAAAATGTTTCCCAGAATGAAATCACAAATTTGAAAAATGTATTGATGAGTACGTAGAAGATGATAAGGTTGCTGTTGTTTTTTTAATTAAATACATAGTATTAAAAAACTCAAAACAAAAAAGAAAAAGGAAGGAAGAAAGAAAGAAAGAAAGAAAAAGAATGATGCAGGGTTTTTTTTTTGGGGGGGGGGATACCCCTTTGTATGTTCTTAAATGGACACTTTTGACCTACTTTCTTTCCACCCCTTGGTGATCCAGGTCCTATGTTATAGGCTACCTACTATTAGACTCTACTCTTTGAACATCCTTCATTGGCTACTCTAGAAGGCCATTATGTGGAAACTCCACCACTGGAATTGGGCTTTACCTCAATCTCACTGATAGCAGATTTAATGAATTGGCATACTTCCTTAGACTTAAGGCTGAAATAACAACCCAGTGTGAGAAGAAAGAGCTGATTGCTGTCCCGAGGTTATGGAACTGGTGGTTGTTTGACTTTGCTTTGGAGCCTGTGCCTTGAGAGAGCCCAGTGAATGGTGGGCTATGACTACCATATGTTTACTATTTTGGTGTTCTTTTTGCTTTCTTTTCTTTTCTTTTTTTTTGTTCTTGGGCATCACTGCTGTCTGGTGGTGGGAGTAGGAGGTCCAGCCCTGCTGCTGGAATTGAACCTCTAACTCAGTGGGTCGCAGTCCCACGCACAACCACTACGCCACTGGGGCTCAGCCCTATTTTTGCTTTCTTATGACAAACCTTAGCCTGGTAGACAGGGTTCTGTCCTTGTGAATGAGTGTTATTGCAAGTTTTTCCCTGTCACCAACCCCCAGTATTCATGTAAATAGTATCCAAGCACTTAAGTGTTTAATCTGTTCCTATCAACAATTCATGTTTATCTGTCTGGTTATAGTTTAATTAGTATGATATTTAAAGTTACATGTTGTGTTAGTCTGGGCAGACAAAAGAAACAAATTCATAAATACACATAGGTATATAACAGAGTTTTATACACAGGGTAATTATGCATTAAGAAAACACCCCAACCCAATCCAGTCCAAGATCATAAGTCCGATATTAGCCCATATGTACAATACCAATCAATAAAGTCCTCTTCAAACTCACGCAAAATATGCAATGATGCTGAATGCAGGATGATCACAGGCCATTGGGTAGAAAGTCTTTGGATCCAGTGGTGGTGTAAGCATCTCAGCCTTGGCAGGGGCCTCCACATGGCTTCTTTAGGTCTAGGTTTCTTGTTGCATCAGGGTAGTTCTATGTAGGTTTGCCACAAGGATGTCTCACAGGAAGCCAGCCTTGTCCATTGAGTCTCTCAGGCAGCAAGCATTGTAGGTAAAAAATCTCCAAGGAAGTGAACTGCGAGAGATAGTGTCTCTCTGCCTCCAAGAAGGAATGACCACATTTTCCAGAATTCTCAAGAGAAGGCCATGCTCACACAGAGGTCCCACTGGCTATCTCCAAAGTGACAGTTCAGTCCCAAACCCTCTATTCTTAATCTTCAAGTTGACACCAGATTAGGTGACTCACACACATACTAACCTTCATGGCATTTTCATACAACATTATTTTTATTCCAAGACTAGAAAATTAACTTAAACCATGGTCAAAGTTCTTCATCTTTTTAGTTTCAACATCAGTAACAAAAATATATAATACTTATTCCTCTCATTTATTATTATTTTATTAATGAAAATAAATACATACATAAAATTTGTAGCATATCTGCTCTTATGACATTTATTTTTCACTGTAAAACTATATCATTGCCAGAACGGTTTTGGGGCAGAGGCAAGTCAGTCAGGGTACGGTGTAGCAACAGTGAAATATGCAACTTTCCTCTAGTTCTTAAAGGCTTCCCCTCCCCTACTAACATGATCCCAATTCTATCTTACAAATCTGACTAGACCAGAGGATGTATACTGGTACAGATAGGAACGGGAAATGGGGATTCAGGAACAGATGATCCCTTCAGGACCAGTGGTGAGACTGGCGATACCAGGAGGGTGGGGGCAAGGTGAAGTAGAAAGGGGGAACCAATTATAAGAATCTACATATGGCTGAGCCCCGATGGCATAGTGGTTGTGCGCAGGACTGCGACCCACTGGGATGGAGGTTCAATTCCAGCTCCACAGGAGCAAAGGCTGGGCCTCCTACTCCCACCACCAAAAACCCAAAAACCAAAAAAAAAAAAAAAGAATCTACATATAACCTCTTCCCTGGGGTACGAACAACAGGGAGGTTGGCGAAAGGAGACATCGGACAGTGTACGATATGACAAAATACTAATAATTTATAAATTATCAAGGGTTCATGAGGGGGGAGTAAGGAGGGAGGGGAAATATGAGGAGTTAGTACCAAGGGCTCTTATTTTGAAAGCAAATATTTTGAGAATGATGATGGCAACAAATGTACAAATGAACAAATGTGCTTTTCATACAATAGATATATGTATTTATTGTGATAAGAGTTGTATCAGCCCCAAAAAAATGATTTAAAAAGAAACAACTATATCATTGCAAAGTAAGTCCTATTTTCATTCATTGTATGTTTGCTTTATTATTATAATTATAGATTTTTGTTACTATCATTATCAGATGAATGTGCTGGGATATTTATAGTTCATAATTTGAAGAGTTTGTTAAAGAATACAAACATGTGATTCTAGGTTACTTGGATCCTAATTAATAACTTTGTCTCTATATACTATTTCACATTTCATTTGATTTTAGACAAAAATATTAAGATCAATATGTAACATCATGAAAACATGTGCCTGTAGATAGAAATGGTAAGCTTTTAAAAAATACGGATGCTTATATTATCATACTTGAGAAACTAATTTTAATTAAATCCAAATGAAAATATATTTATATTCTTTTTGCTCCATCTATGATTTCCTATAAATAAAATTTTGTGACCCAATTAAATCTATAGGAATTGTAGACCCATAAAAGAAATGAAAATTGATTACATTTATTATCATCATTTTAATTTTTACACTCTTTATGCATGCAGTTTTACTAAATTTTCTTTTAGAGGAGTTTCAGAACTGTGGGATCAAAAAATTAAAACTTTAAAAAGAGAGATAGTGAGTGGAAACTGAGTGCAATATGGGAAGAGAGACCAGCTATTTGTAGTAAAATTGTGAAGAGCCATTTACTGTGATTTAGTAACAGTAATAGTTGTGCTTGTTATTTATCAGTTGGGAATGTTCGATTTTTTTAAGGTTAATACTGCTTTTTCTGGGAAGGAATTCAGGGAGACAGTTGTTTGATACCTACCCTGTCTGTGCTGTTTTTCTATGTGAGTTTCACATTCCTTTATTTCAACGCCTGAGGCATTCAATGCTTTCTTGGGAGTTAATAGTTAGACGTTGCTTCAATAATCATCCCCAATCTGCAACTTTTGTTGCAATAAAGGATCCCCAAACATCGGAACGCATTCGTTTCTTTCTGGTCTTATGTGTGCCTATGTTTTGTCTGTGTTCCAGGCTCCTGCATGGCTGTACGTTTAAGCGGTAAGTACTATCATTCTGGAGTCTGGTTGAAAGAAGTCTCAAAAAAAAAAAAATTCTCTGTGCAAGACCTCTGTAGAAATGGGCACGTACTCATAGAGTTAGGCTGAATGTATGATCAGTATCAACACTCCTGTCCAGGAGCAGCATAAATCATAGCCACTCACAGAACACATGAGCAAAGCCAGTCTCATGACCAATCTCACAAGCGGGGACTGTGCTTGATTAGCGTTAATACAATTCACCCCATCTGGACCCAGATATTTTGTACCCAGCCAAATAAATGTTAATGAAGAAATTAGATTATTCAGAGTATATCGTGAATACCTGACCTGCCATTGATTAATGTTAAAAAGAAAAATGATCCAAAGTTGACTAACAAATGAAGCTTAAGTAGTGTTTCATAGGATAAGATGCATTTTCAAGTAACTATAGTATATCCATCTATTTATATGTTAACTTGAGTGTTTGCTTTAGATTTTCTGCAGACCAGGCAATGTAGGTGACATCTTCTTTGCCTATTCACTGCCTGGTCATTCTTCAGTGTCATGACTTTAGCTACTATCTTCTTGGTGATGACTGGATTGCTTCTCAGGCACATGCTCTGCTCTGAGTGGCATATTGGCGACCTTCTATATCAGGAGCGGGGAAGGTCTGCTTAAAAACAACCACCCCCACCCTCTGCAAGAGAAGTAGGCTTCGTCAGTCACATTCCAAACTCACCTCCATTGGGTCAGTTCTATTTCAGTAGAAACCCAACATGGCAGAGTGGAATTGTCTCCTTTGATGACTGTGTCATGATTCTTAGTGTTTTGACAGTTATGTAATGATGTAGTTATTCTCCATTTTTGTGCACAGTGTCCTGGTCTTTAAAAATCTATCATACTAATGGAGGATGGAGATATTGTGCCTAGATTTGGATCATCAGAGTCTGAAACATATTATTCAATGTGTGACTTTAGCCACTTATGTTCAGGATCCAGATCTCATTACAAATCTGGCTCTGCCATTTTGTAATTGTGACTTTGAGCAAGTATTTATCTTTTGTTGAATAGAAAAACCAGTGACTATTAGAAGAATCAATAGGTATATTGTAAGAAATTTTGGGGTGGCACAAAGAATTAGGTTCTTGACTACTAAGTGAAAAAGTAGTGGTTAAGACTCAGCTACAGATTCCTTGGAAGGAATGCTCGAAAGATCTTCTGAAAGATCACAGTCTGCTTTGAAATACCAGGAGCCGGGCTGAGACCAGGTGGCGTAGTGGTGGTGCGCGGGACTGCGGCCCACTGGAATGGAGGTTCAATTCCAGCTCCCAGGAGCAAAGGCTGGGCCTCCTACTCCCACCACCAGAGGGCAGTGATGCCTTGAAAAAAAAAAAAAAGAAATACCAGGAGCCACCAGGAGTCCGAGTGTACTTGATGGCAAATGATTTATCATAGTTTGGTTTAAGGCCTCTTTGAGGATTAAATAATAAGAAAATACTCAATGACAAGCTTGACAAATAGTATTATTGTCAGTATGCAAATAGGTGCCATTAAGCTCATTAAAACACATGGTGACTCTGTGTATAGAACCCTGCCTTGTTCGGTGCTACCCTCACAAATTTGGTTATGTTTGAGCAGGTTTTGCAGTCACTGTGTTAATCTGGCTCATGGATGGTGTTCCTCTTCTTCACTTATCCTTTCCTTTACTTCACACAGTGTCATTTTCCAGGGACTAGTCTTTCCTAATAACATGCCCAACATACATGAAACAAAGTTCTCACCACGCTTGCTTATAAGGAGCAATCAGGCTGTACTTCTTCCAAGATAGATGTGCTTTTCTTTTGGCCATTGTGGCAGTCATATACTTGTGTGTCATTTTCATGATTGGGAGTGTAGGGGTGTTGTCTAGTCTGTCAATCTGGAGATAGCCAATGAGACCTCTGTGTGGACATGGCTTTCTCTGAGAATCTGGGAGATCTCATTCTATTTCCTCTGTGGAGGTGAGAGACTAGAGACTCAGTTGAAGCTGGCCCACTGACAAGACAAGATGGCAGCATAGACCCTGATTCCTAGGAACTGGAGGAGCCAGAGGAGAAGCCACATGGGCTTATCCTGATGGAACCAGACCTCTGAAGCAGGGAAAGCCACAGAGGAACCCCTGCCAGCGTTGGGATGTCTCTACGCCGCTGGATACACAAGACTCCGCACCCACTGGCCTGTGATTGTCCTGGTGTCATTGCATGTGCTCCGTGAGTTGGAAAGAGACTTTATAGACTGGTATGGGACTGTACTGGGTCGGGTTGTTTTCTCAATGTTCCATTCCTCTTGCGTATAAACCTTTACTTACATACATCTGTATGTGTACGAATTTGTCTCTCTAGTCTACTCGGACTAGCGCAGCCACAAACCAAACTGACTGTCATGGAGTTGATTCCAATTCTAAGCAACCCAATAGGGTAGGGTAGAAATGACCTTGCAGGTTTCTGAGACCACAGCTCATTATGGGAGGGGTGAGTCTCGCTTTTGCCCACAGATCAGCTGGTGGTTCAAACTGCTGACCATGCAGTTCACAGCCCAGGATGCAACCACTACACCACCAGGGCTCCTCTGGTAGATGATGCTATCTTCCATAGTCTTGAGCAACATCATAATTTAAGCCCTGACCTTTTTTCATCCTTCCTAATTCATTAACCAGTTTTTGCATGCACATGAAGTGAATGAAAATACTGTGACTTGGCTGAGGGCACCTTAGTCTTCAGTGTAACATCTTTGCCTTTTCACAGTTTAAAGAGATATTGTGCTATATAATTTCTCAATTAAATATATGTTGCTTCATTTCTTGACTGCTGCTTCCATGGGCATTGACTGTGGCCCCAAGTAAAATGAAACCCTTGACAACATCTACATTTTCTCTCTTTATCATAATTTTGCTTTTTGGTCCTGTTGTGAGGGTTTTTGTCTATAGATGTTAAGGTGTGATCCATACTGAAGGTTGAAATGGTATGTTCCATGATGAAGTCTTTAATCTTCATCAGTGTTCAGGTCCTCTTTGTTTAAACAAGGAAGTTGATATTGCCTACATTGTCCATGGTTTTAAAGTGTCTCTTTCCAATCCTGAGGCTTAGTTCTCATTTGTATTGTCCAGATTCCCACTTCACTTACCCAGCACACAGATTAAATAAGCCTGGTGAAAGACTAAGCTCTGATCACACCTTTCCTGTTTTAAAATTGTGGTACATCCCTTTATTCTGTTCTAATGATTGCCTCTTATTTTTGGTGTGGGTTCCACTTGAGCACAATTAAGTCTTCTCATTCTTCACACTCTTGCTCCTCACTTATGATCTCTGCAGTCCATACAGGAGCATGATGGGGCTTCCTACCCCTGTAATGAGTTACAGTTGGGGACACTCCCAGGGGCAGTTTGCTTCTGTCTTATAGGGTCTCCACACATCGGAATTTGATGTGATGGTAGTCAGTGTCAATTTTTGAGATACAATCTAATGCCTTTGCTTACATAGTAAAGCACAAACAAATCAATTTCTGGTATCCTATTTTCAATCTCACATAAACAGTGATGTCCCTTGGCCCACATCTTCTTCTAGATTTGACTTGAATTTCTGGTGGTTCCTTATTGACGTACTACTGCAACTATTTTTGAATTATCTTCAATATAATTTTACTTGGTTAAAACAGATGCATGAATTATATTCACGAAGGGTTGTACTATAAACAAAATAAGATGACTTGTGATCACATAGTAAGTCAGAATGCAAATAATCTCAAAAATGAGAATAAAGTTGAAAAGAGGTTAAAAAAGGATAATATGAAAATGTTTGTGATAAAGAGGGTTTTAGTTTAGTTCTCCCAGGAGTATTTGCTACCTGAGTCTGTGAAGAGCTATTAGAGCATTCTTCTGACGCAATGGTCCTCACTCCTCTCTCAAGTTCAACGCAGAAATGCCAAGTTCATCTCCCCTCCTCTCAACTCTGAGTACTTGTGCGTTTTCTGGTCCTCGGTCATGATGGCTCGAGCTCTGGGTTTCTTTTTAAAGCCCAGTGAGAGATATCAGAGTTGTTTTGACTGTATAATCTCTCCTCTAGGGTTTTAGGCAAACTCAGATTGACCCACTGGATTTTCTATCTCTGCTCTGCCTTCTAATAAAGACAACCATCACATTAGTCTTTCTAGCTTCTTACCAGAAGAAAATAATTTATTCCAAGCTTAAAGAAACCAGAAGAAACATTAATTAACAGTAAAATTCTGTCACAC
The DNA here is from genome assembly GCA_004026705.1 of Nesogale talazaci. Classification (NCBI taxonomy): domain Eukaryota; kingdom Metazoa; phylum Chordata; class Mammalia; order Afrosoricida; family Tenrecidae; genus Nesogale; species Nesogale talazaci. The sequence goes on from PVJH01000933.1 coordinate 200,179, forward strand.
CAGTATTTTCAAGTGTTCGTAGGATACTTGATTCTGTATTTTGGGGAGATGTCATCAAGGTAATGTAAACAAGAAGTAATCCAAACCAAGAAGTGTGTGAATAGAGGCAAAGTCTAAGAAAAGCAATGGGTGCTCTGGTGGCTGATTTCAAAGAGAGTGTGAGGTGAGGAGAAGCTAAAGAGACATAGAAGCACTGAGCTATCAGAACGGCCATCAATTTAAAGAAGTCAGAGACGGTGCTGTGGGTCTGTATCAAGGAGTTGGAATGATCTTACAGCTTTTAAAGGGAAATCAACGAAGGGATTGAGAACAAAAATGACCTGGCCTCAGTTCAGAGTTGGCATTTCCATGAGTGTGCTTTTAGCAAGGCTGCAGGGGGTTTAGAAAGAGACATAGTGAGTTTTCTTGGGATTTCACTAAGCCACCTTGAGCTATCTTATTATTTTGGAAATTGAATAAACCCTTTTAGGCCACTGGAGCTAATTAATAGTAATGTACTACTTCATTAAGTAGAACAACTAGAGGAGTCAGAGAAGCCTCAAAGTGTGTATCCTGGGAGTGATTCTGTTACTCTTCACTAATAACAGTAGACATGATTTCTTTACAGATTTCACATCACCATGGGAGGACCATCTTAAAGGTTCTTTATGAGATGTTATCTTCAAAGGAGTGGTAGTGGTGCAGTGATTGAAGTGCCTGACTGCTCACCAAAATATTGGTGTTTGAAACCCACCAGCCGCTCCCTGGGATAGAAATGTGGCAGACGGTTTACTTAAAGACTTACACCTTTGAGGGCCTTCTGGAGTGGCTCTACTCTGTCGGCCACTGTGAGTTGGGATTGGCTCTCAGGCCGTGAATCACTTCCACATTAACTCTGGGAGGTGGGTATTTTCTCCTGTCCATCTCCAAATCCTTGGCCCCTCTTATTTGTTGCTCTCTCACATCTTGCAGTTCTACCCCCAGTGTACTCATTTCTTTATGCCGTTAATATTATAAAACCAAGAGGGCACAGAAGCCTGGTTGCAGGAAGTGCATTATGTCTGCATTAACCTATTGCATGAAACCAAATCAGAGGTGATATAGGAAAAAGGCAGAATACATTTGAAGATTAATCCCGCTCTCTGAAATTTTTATAGTTTCTCTGGATGCATTTTGTTCAGAGGTGACTATTTTCTAGTCTTCTTTTTCGATCTAGAAAATTCAACTTAGTATGAACCTCTAAGAGCCTTTCTTATAGCAGGTAGCTATCATTCCTATTAAGTAAATTGATCCTATTTCCAAACTTTAATTACCATTTTGCTATTGATCAGGCTTAGAGGTCATATGCTACTGATGGAATTAATGTGAATATTATGTTTAATGGTTAATTTAAGATGCAGTGTTATTGATTTCAAATAGAAAGCCATTACTTCTTTCAAGAGAGCAATATATTGTGGGTGGGGTGGGGAGACAAGGATGCTTTTACTGTTCTTGGTTCAAGATTGGTCTGCTGCTTTCAAGAATTTTCTTTTAAAAATTTCAAAATTAAAAAGTGAAACAAATATAACATTAACAGAAACATGAAGGAAATTATATTATTTGACCCTGTCAAATTAGAAGATAGAGCATTTTTTTCAGACTTCCTTGCTTCCTGAAAATAGCAATGAATAAGAGGGAAAACCTTTAATGCCATATTTAAGCTTTTGCTTGATAAAAGGAACTACTGGGTAAGTTGCAAAAATGGAAAGAGAAAAAAACTCTTTGCAGAAATATTTTATCCTTTCCCGAGCATCTTCTTGTTTCTGTGCATAACTGCACTCCCAGTGGCATGCTTAATCTATCTTCACAGCCCTACATATCTTCAAGTGTGTGCATAAATTCTGTCAGGAAGGAACGACGACCTTGTTGTGACTAACGGCCCTGCCAACTGCCCCGGTTTGGGGGCTCCACTGCTTGATGGAAACCATGGCCCTGGACGCTCCCTCTGCGTCTCTGTAAGGTTAGCGGTCAGCTCCTTGCCTTGGTGATCAGCATCATTTACCCGGATTAAGCTTTTTTAATTTTATTTTACTTTTTTAGGTCTGGTCCAGAGGAACAATATTTGGCCCATTTCCAAGCCTTGACACTGGTTTTCCTTAACTCCAGTGCTCCTAGATGGAATGTAGCCCAGCTTCTCTGGGCCTCAGGTGGCAAACCAGTGATATAATTGTATCTTTCACATGGAGCTGTGATGAGATTAGTGAAATAACATACCCAGACTATCTTAAGCATTAACTGACACATAGGTAAGACATGTCTCAATGCATGTTAGTTTAAAGCAACTTTTTCTTTTTCCTTCCAAGAATAGACTTGGGTTCATAAATCTCAGAAATCATATTATTTCTCCCTATTTCAGATCAGCTTTTACTTGTATGCTTTCTCTTCTGCAGTATCAGGTATACTTTTACTCTCATCTGGTAAGTTCCTGGAGCACAGGGGTGAGTGGAAGGGAAGAGTGATTTAGGATGAAGGGCCACTCTGGGCCAGCACATTAACTGCTTCCACTCTATCAGAAGTCGAGAGAGCCACCACTATCGGCTTGTTTCCAACCTTTCTATTCACATCTCCTATTGCCTCCTCGCGGGTCTTTTCTTCTTTGCCTTGACCATTTTGATTATGACCCAGGTGGATAGTGTGTGAAGTGTCTGACTGGCAGTTCCCTAACCTGCCTCCCCAACCTGCCTCCCTTGTCCTTTCAGGTCTCTACTGAAGGGCAATGGTTTAGTCAATCTTTTTTTTTTTAATTCTTTTTTTTCTATAACCCTAACCCTAACCTCAAGGTTTAGTCAATCTTTACAAACGCTTGTACTGCAGGAATAATTTCCTCTTTTTTAGTTGACGCAAACACAATGAAGTGAAGTGCAACAACCTATCAAGTCCTAAGGACTGATGCATGATTTTCAGGAAGAGACACACCGTGTTGTTGGTGGTTGTAGTTTTGGTAGCTGTTAGTGCAGTCAGGGAGCAGGACTTACTGAGGCACTAGTGTGCAGTATGCCAAGGGAGGGAGAACTGTCTTGGCAGGTACCCGTGGTCACAGAGAGGGTCTGTGACCCCTTTTTTGAGAGGGTCACACATCAAACCTAGATTCACAGATCCAGAAGATAGTTGGTTTCTGTCCAGTGATTCCTTCCTTCCTTTTCTGAGTTGCTGTTGGTTTCCATCTGCTCTATTCTCACCCATTGAGACCCCGTTGACAGTAGAATTGCCCTGTGGGTTCTCTGCACTGTAATATTTATAGGAGCAGCTCGATCAGGGATTCTCCTCTGGAACTGCTGAGTGGAATTCAAATTTCCAACCTTTCAGCCAAGCTCTACCTCCCAGGTCCCTCAAAGCTAGCCTCTCACACTGCCATCTGAGACAAGGTGCTCTTCTGGGACTTCTTTGCAGTTAGACATGGATATGAGGCAAAGTGAACAGTTTTCTGTGGCTTTGGGGAAGGTTAATTACAGGCATTGACTCAAGAGAAGGCTTTTTCCATTCTAGCTTCTTTCTCCCTGGCCCATCACTCAGATATGGTTATCTTGAAGATGGAAACCAGGAGATAGAAAAGTGGGTCCTTGATGGCACCACAGAGCTGTCATTTGGCTCTTAACTGCCTCTCTGCAGTGCATTTATGTAAGAAGAAAACAAAAAAGCTCTCTCAATTTTGTCACCACACCTATGCAGTGAAACATAGGTAAGTTTAGGTGAGGCTTTTATTTAAACAAAACAGGGCTTGGGGTGGTGATGGTGGTGGAAAATGAACTATAATTATAGAAGGGAGGAGAGAAAAGGCACAAGGGACCAAGTACATAGGCATAAAAGCCAAACAGTTTCAAAAAAAATCTACCCATTCTCCCAGTCCTGAGGAAGGATAGAGAAACTGCACACTCAGGAAGTACAGGAGTGAAGAGAACAGGAGATAGATGTTTCTAGTCATCTCCACATCAGGGGCATTAATGGAAATCCACATTAATAAACAAGATGCCTGTTCATCATAAAGCCTTGAGGGTGACCACAAAGTGCCTATCCTTGGGGAGTGCCAGTTAGATATCAAACAACCTTGCCTTTCCACAGAAGAACCATGTGGCTTATACAAGATTTGTTACTGCAGTGACTCCTAGAATGCTGAGTTTTACAACATAACTGCTGGACTATAGGCCACAGTGGAAACTTACCAATCCCGATTGTTTCTTAGTTCCAAAATGCTATCTTGTATTTCTTGAATAAAGCTTGCTCCCCAAGTCCCTCCGATTACTTATCTATCATATAAATGACTGTTTCTCTGAAAACACCCTCCAGGCCCCCTCCCTCTTGCCCATCTACATCTACAAGTGCGTTGGCTCTCTTCTCACCTTTCCTGGAAGCCTTCCTGATCCCCAAAGTACCTGGCTTCACCTACAGCCCTCTCAGTGGGCATTTGCTGATTCTCTCATGTCTCGTGGTCCTCAGAATTAGGAAGTCATTCTTCTTGCTCCAAAATGCAATTCTTTTTTTTTTTTTTTTTAGGCATCATTGCCCTGGTGGTGGGTAGGAGGCCCAGCCTTTGCTCCTGGGAGCCGGAATCGAACCTCCATCCCAGTGGGCCACAGTCCCGCGCACAACCACTACGCCACCGAGGCTCAGCCCCAAAATGCAATTCTTGGCCTACTATTCCCAGACTTATCCCAAGGCTCATGTGATTGACTTTATGATTCCTTTCCTTTCTTGGGACCTCCAAATGGATCTCTGTGTGCAGGAGGTTGAATTCTCGAGAGAAGCAAAACCTGTGATGTTTGTATGAGTATGTATATAGCAAACATATCAAGAAATGCTTGCCCAGTTGTAAATAGTCTGTCATGTAAGTGTGGACAGGAAGCAGGATGACAAAGCCAGAGGACCACCGGCTGCACAAGTAAATGAATCTGAGGTTGGCCAAATGGATGCAAGGTCAGAAGTCAGCTCTTTTGATCAGCAGGAACACAACAAGAGGCTTAAGAACCAGCTTTGGGTTCCAGAGCCAACAGAAGGCAAAGAGCCAAGAGAGAGCTTGGCTTTGTTCAGGATCTTTCTCTTACATAGAAGACCACACCTCTAAGGATGTGTCTTCAGTAGGTCTCATTCACAGATTGGGCTCCACCCCTACATTCACTCAGGTAGGTCTGCTTGACCTAAACTCTAACTATCACAGTGTGAGTTGTAGAAGACAAGTTCATTGCCAAGGGCCCAACAAGTGAGCAACATATATTTTATAAGGAGATGTGAGTAACTTTCTTTGGTTTGTCAGGCTAGAGTACATATAAACATAGATAATGTATAAATGAAATTTGTTTTACTATGTTAACATAGTGCCTTGGGAAAATGAAAAAATATTCTTTATGCATTTAATTTATGCTTGCTAAAAGTGAGGAAGACTTGAAGCACTTATGATGAAGATCAAAGATGGAAGACTTCAGTATGGACTACAAATAAATGTAAAGAAGATCAAAATCTTCATAATTGAATCAACAGGTAACATCATGATAAATGGAGAAAAGATCGAAATGTCGAAGATTTTTGTCTTGCCTGGGTCCACAATCAGTGCTCATGGAAGCCACAGTCTGGAGATCAAATAATGCATGCATTTGACAAATCTGATCCCCAAGCCCTCTTTAAAGTGTTGAAAATCAATGATGTTACTTTAAGGACTAAAGTATGCCTGCCTCAGGCCATGGTCTTTTCAATTGCCTCATATACATGAGAAAGTTGGACATTGAATAAGGAAGAAAAATAGATACATTGAACTATGGTACTTCCGATAGTACCATAGACTATCAAAAGAAAAAAAACAAGCAGATCTGATGATTTGGAAGTACAGCCGGAATGGTTCTTAGGGCAAGGATGGTGAAATTTCATATGAAGTACTTTGGACATGTCAGGAGAGAACAGTCTCCGGAGAAAAAGCTCGTGTTTGGGAGAGGGGCAGGGAGGAGGAGGAGAGCCCTCAGCAAGATGCACTGACACAGCAGCTCCAGTGGCAGGCTCAAAGCAGAATAGTTGTGAGGGTGGTTCTGGACTGGGCAATGTTTCATGTCTGTTGTTATCTTACAGGTTGGTTGCTCAGTCCCACTTAATGGCTCTGAAGAAGAAATACTTGACTTTTTGGGGGGGCCATCACTGCCCTCTGGTGGTCGTGGGAGCTACCCAGCCTTGCTCCCAGAGAGCTGCTGCTGGATTTGAACAGCCAAGCCAATGGGCCGCAGTCCCGCACTCAACCACTACGCCACCGGGGCTCAGCCCCCAACCTTTTATTTTTATAACGCTTACAGCCAAGCAAACAATTGGGATATACCTACTCTCACATGGGGGTGTTGTGAGTCAGAATCACCTTACAGGATCTAATAACCTATCATTTTAAAGTATCACCTCCACTCTCATTGTTTTTCCACATTGCATATGAGGAAGGTTGCCTTCTGGTGCAGCAGACTAATCAAAAGGCAGTTTGAGCTGAGCCCCGGTAGCGCAGTGGTTGTGCATGGGACTGCGGCCCACTGGGATGGAGGTTCAATTCCAGCAGAGGCTCCACAGGAGCAAAGGCTGGGTCTCCTACTCCCACCACCAGAGGGCAGTGATGTCTAATAAAAAAAAAAGGCAGTTCGAATCTACCAGCTGCGTCGGGTTAGGAAAATAAAGTGTCCTGAAAAGATTTGACTAAATAAATTGGATAACCTTGACAAGAATGGGAAATTCTGAATACTTCATTGTGTTGATGTGGAACTTGTGCATGGAATTGGCAGTTGTGTAAACAGAATAAGGGCTTAGAAATAGGGAAAGTGGCTTAGAAATAGGGAAAAGTGTGCATCAGGGTCATATCCTCTCATCATGCTTTTTCAGTCTATATGCTGAGCAAAACATCAGAGAAGCTGGGTCATATGAAGAAGAGTGCAGTATCGAGATCAGAAGAAGGATTGTGGAATGCAGATCAGACAATCTTGCTGGCTGAAAGTGAGGAGCTGAAGCACTTGCTGATGAAGATCAAGGATTGTAGCCTTCAGTATGGATTATAGCTCAATGTAAGAAAGACTCAAATTCTCACATCTGGATCAGTAGGTAACACACTAAATGGAGAAATAGTTGAAGTTGGGAAGGATTTTGTCTTACTTGAACCTAAAATCCATGCTTATAGAAGCAGCAGTCAAGAGATTGAAAGTTGTTTTAGAAAAAATCTGCCACACAAGACTTTTTAAGCAGGGCTGTTCTTTTGAGAAGTAAGGTGCACCTGATTAAAGCCATGGTATTCTCCATGGCTTCATATGTGCATGTGAATGTTGGACATTCAATAAGGAAGACCATCGAAGAATCAATGCAGTTGAATTGTGGTGTTGGAGAAGATTATTCAAAGTACCATTGACTGTACAAGGACAAGTCTATTTGTGTTGGATGAAGTAAGTCCTAAGTGTTCCTTGAAAGCAAGGATGGCAAGACTTCATCTTACAGACTTTGGATTTGTGGGTATTGTCAGGAGAGATGAGTTCCTGATGAAGGACACCATCATCAAAAGGACATTATGTTTGACAAAGTGGAAGGGCCTTTTATGGTTCAATGGTTTTAGGTTTTCTTTTTCCAGGAGTCACTGTGAGGTAACCAATACTCCTCCAGCACTCCTGCATTTAGGATGTAGGTTATAGATTATTTAAAAGTGAACGCCCACAGATAATCTCCTGATAGTTACACATGTTCCCTTTGATTTTAATGATACCATTTTAGAAATTAGTTATAAGCTCACTGGATGGGAATTAGTAGGCTATTGTGGTGCCGGGTGCCTACTCAGCATTAAATTCATTTTAATAAAGTATTAGGTATAAAGAAATAAAAGCCATTAAACACTCATTGATTTTTTTTGTGTGTATGTGAGTTCTAATTTCTGTGCTGCTTCTGTATATATAATTTTGTTTTTAATTCTAAAAGCTAGCTTATCACTTGTCTAAGGTCAGGCAGAGACCCTGGTTAATTATAGTATATTTTATTTTTTAATTACAGTGAAAATCTAGATGTTAGCCCCAGTAGGAACCAATCTGTTTGCAATCTTATTGTGTTTGAACTAGAGAAAAACCTAGGAATTCATTTTAGTCAGCATCATAGTCAAAGGTCATGTAGATTTTGTTATTATTCGAAGAGCTTGCTGCCAGGGTAAATGAAAATAGAATTAAACTTTCCCAGAATAATCAACAGCCTAAGCAGTCACCTTTTATGTCCTTTGCAGGGGAGGACTATTTCTTTTGACAGGGACAATGAGTCTTATCCATTTGTTTCAAGTTTCTAAATAGAACATCATTCACCAGCATTCATTCTGTCTCGTGATGACCCTTAGAATTACCTTACAAACTTCCCAGGCTGTAATCCTTATGGAAGCAGCAAGCCAAGGTAGTTATTTCGGGTTTGGGTCCCAGTTTTTGGAAACACCAAGAGAAAACTCATGGCCACCCACTTGATGCCGACACATAGCGACCCATACGACAGGGTAGGACTGCCTGTGAGTTTCCATATGAGAGTGTAACTGCTGATGGGATGATAAAGTTATCTTTCTCTTGAGAAGCAGTTGGTGGTTTCTGACTGTTGACCTTGCAGATCATAGCTCAACGTGTAACCACCAGGCCACCAGGGCTCCTCTTATGTTCCCAAATCATCTTTCATACCTAGGGGTAGAAATAAGAAGTAGGCTTAGCTATTGAGAGGATGGAAATTCTAATGGCTGTCCATGTCCTTCCCAGTAAATTTGATTTCTGTAAACTGAGACTCATTTCAAAGCCCGATGTGATCTAATTCCTATTATTATAGACCTCATCTCCTACCTCAATGCCCATCATTCACTTGACTCCAGACACACAGGTCTGCTTGGGTTTTCAAGGCTATACTATCAATACCGTGATATGTCCCTTCTCTTAATTAAAAAAAAATGTAGTTGAGGCTTATCCAGCTCTTATCACAATTCATCCATTCATCCATTGTGTCAAGCACATTTGTACCTTTGTTGCTATCATCATTCTCAAAACATTTTCTTTCTACTTGAGTCCCTGGAATCAGCTCCTCCTTTTTCTCTCCTTTCTTTCACCTCCCTCCCTCATGAACCCATGATAATTTATAATTATCATTTATTATAAATTATAATTTATTTAATATTTTATAATTTATTATTATATTTTCATGTCTTACCCTGCCTGATGTCTCCCTTCACCCACTTTATGTTGTTAATCCTCCAGGGAAGGGGTTACAAGTAAATCCTTGTGATTGGTTCCCCCCTTCTACCCTACCTTCCACTCCCTTTCCTGGTATCTTCACTCTCATTAATGGTTCTGAGGGGTTCCTCTGTCCTGGAGTCCCTGTTTTTCCAGCTCTAATCTGTACCAGTGTATATCCTCTGGTCTAGTTAGATTTGCTAGGTAGAATTGGGATCATTAAAGAATTAGAATACAGTTTTTGTTTCATTGGTGTTATGCTGCACCCTGACTGGCTCATCTCCTCCCTACAATCCTTCTATAAGGGGATACCAAGTTGTCTACAGATGGGTTTTGTGTCTCCACCCCGCATTCCTCCTCATTCACATTTATCTGATTTTTTTTCTTTGATACTTGATCCCATCATGGATGGATGGGATGAATGGATAGATTATGAATAGATGACTGGATAGATCATGGATGGATGATGAAGGGAGGTATAGTGGATGGATGGGTGGGTGATGTTGGGAGGGATAGATAATGGATGGATGGATGAATGGATGGATGAATGGACAGACACTGGCCCTATCTGGCTGATCAGGTATGCATTTTCAAAACCAGTGATGCCAATGATAACATACCAATTGATTTCTGAACCCTTAATTTCCTTGTAACTCTTTTTCACTCTATATGCTACCTTGTTTCAACTGATGAGGCATTGATGTGGATGCTGCTGTTCCTGTGTCCACCAGACACAGAGCACACACCTGTTTCTAAGCATCTGCCATGGAGCTGCCTTTGTTTGGGTTGTTGACTCTCTCTATTGTACATTGTAGGAGAGATGGGAGGTTGGTGTTCAAGACCAACACATTCACTCGGTGGTACAGGATGATCATGCTCTCAGGTGTGTTAGGTACCAAATGACAGGCTCCACCCTTACTACCAGTGTTTGCTCCAACAGTGAGGAGGAAGGAGATTCTGGGAGACTGGGTGTGGCTCTGGACTCATGATCACACAGACTGGTATACTTCTTCCATGCGGACATTGTTGCTTCTCAACTAGATGGCTGCTTGTTTATCTTCAAGCATTTAGGATGCCAGACACTATATCTTTTGATAGCCAGGCATCATCAGCTTTCTTCACCATATTTGCTTATGTACCCACTTTGTCTTCAGCGATTGTGTCAGGAAGGTGAGCATCATGAAATGCCAGTTTAATAGAACAAAGTGCTCTTGCATTGAGGGAGTACTTGAATAGATGTCCAATGTCTATATGCTACCTTAATACTAAACCTATAAATATATGCACATAGATCTATTTTCCCCTTGTCTATATAAATACATTTACAAATGTACATACCTGTATTTAGCCCTTTGCTTTCTAGTTATTTCCTCTATTTCCTTTTACTTTTCTCATGTCCCACAATCATGTTCAGCCTTCATTTGGGTTTCCGTAATTCCTCTAGGTTACATTGCCTTTGATCAAGTCCTACCAAGTCTCCTACACCCTCATCCCTATCGATTCTGGATCACATGTTGTTCCCTTGTTCCTGGGTGTGTTAACTCCCACCTCCTTCCCCCATCTCCTCCTCTCTCATGTGCCTCTGGAATCATTGTCCTGTTGTTGTTCTCCTCTAAATTGTTTATACCACCTATCATATCTAGATAGACCTGCAGAGATAATAGTATGTACAAAAACAAAACAAAGTGACAAAAGAAAAGAAAACAACAACAAAAAACAACTTCAAAAAAAGAAAGAAAGAAGGAAAGAAAGAAACACCTGTAAATAGTTCAAGGTATGTTTGTTCACCTTTAGGAGTGTTTTCTGTTGAGTCTGGGTGCCATGTCTTGGTCGCAAAGCATTTTTGGTATCCCCTGGGGACTTTGTTGCTTTTGTTCTCTTTGCTGTTCTGTTTCATACCTGAGTGGTTCACCCAGTGTTTGTGTGTGTGTGGGGGGGGGGGCAGGGGTGGGGGTGAGGAGGTGGTTAGATGGAGCATGTGTCAGTCCGGGTAGACTAGTGGAACAAATTTCATAGACACACATATCAATATAAGGAAAAGGTTTATATATGAGAGAAATAGGACATTAAGAAAGCATCCCAATCCAGTCCAGTACAAAGTCATAAGTCCGATATTAACCCATACGCCCGATATCAGTCTATAAAGTCTCCTTCCGACTCATGAAGCCACAGGTCAGTGGGTGCAGAGTCCCAGCGCTGGCAGGGGTCTCCCCATGGCTCCTCACTCCCAGGGCTCAGGGTCCATCAACAGCATGCTGCTCCAGCTTCAGAGGTCTGACTCCATCAGGGCAAGGCCGTGTGGTCTCTCTGACAGCTCCTCCAGCTTCTCAGACGCTGCCAGCTTGTCTTTTTCGTGATTCATTGTCTCTGAGACTAACTCCCAACAACTGGGGGAGATAGCTTCTCATCTTCACAAGACTTCCCAGAAGTCTCAGTAGAAAACCATGCCCACACAGAGGCCTCATTGGCTACTCAATGGCTATCTCCAGATTAACAGGCTAGACTCCACCCCTACATTTCAATCATAAAGTTAACATAAGCACATGACTGCCACAGAACACAATTCCCGCACTCGGTTTCCAGTGTTGACCCCCTGTATAACTATGGGTCTTGTCTCCTTCTGAGGCTGGTCCTATAGTTCTCTCTATGCTTTGGCTGCTCTGAGCAGGGATATGGTCCTCAGGGATTGGTGCGTCAAGATGTGCCTCACTCTCTCTTCTCTCCCATCATTTCCTCCTGTGTGCTCTGATCAGACCTATCCCTCTCACTGAACTGTAGCTTCAGTGCTGTCCTCTGAAGTGAATTCTTCTGTGGGGAGAGGCGGCTGTCCATGTAGTTGGTATTGGGACCAGCCCATCAAACCTATCTGATGGTTCCCTGCTTTATACCAGTATGCTGGATTTACATTGCATAGCACTGGGTTGAAGTCTGGTCCTTCTTTCCCTTTAGAGATATAAATAATACCTTCCTCTTTGGTGGGTCAGTGCCCTGTTCCCCTGCTATCCATGTTTTTTTTTTCTTTTTCCTCCCTCCTTTTTAGTTGGCTACTATATGTATCCTTGGATTTGGTCTGGCCCCTGCCATGCTACCTGGACCTCATCCCAGGAATGTTTATATACAATAGTTTTTTTTCCTATGCCTCTTTTGCATTTTTAAGCTTACCTCAGCTGACTCTGTCCTGTGCTTGGCTTCCTTCACTTAGCATAATTCCCTCCAGTTCTTCCATATGGTGATGTATTTCCTGCATCACCACTGCTTTTTAGCGATGTGTAGTACTCCATTGTATGTATGTACCACAGAATTAAAATCGATTTGTCTATTAATGGAAATTTGGGTTGTTTCCAATTCCTTGCAATTGAGGACTGTGTCACGATGAACATAATTGGAGCACAGATATATGGTCCTGGTTTGTTTCTTGCCTCTTCTGGGTATATGCCCAGAAGGGCAGTATGGTAGCTCAATCTCCATCTGTTTTACATATGGCTAAATGGATTTTCATAGTGGCTGTACATACCTACAGGTTCACCAGCAGTGGATGAGAGTTCCTGTCTCCCCACAGCCTCTCCAACACTTCTTGCTTTCTGATTTTTTGGATTGGGCTATCTTTGAAGGTGTTAGGTGGTATCTCATTGCTGTTTTAGTTTGCATTTCTCTTAATGGCTAATGATTGGGAACATTTTCTCATATGTTTGTTGATCGTTTGGATTTCTGCCCCTGTGAAACTTCTCTTCAGGTCTTTTGCCCATCTCCACAGTGCGCACTTCATTTGTTTGCTTTTGAAAATACGATAGATGGATTTCAAGATTTATTTTCTCATAGATCAAAAGTCTGGAAGTTTAGTTCAGGGCAGCAGCTTCAGGGGCGGTCTCCTCTTTCTGTTAGTTCTGGGCAAAATCTGTCAGCTTCTGTATCCCTGACTTTCTTTAGTCATCTTCATGTGGTATTTGTTTTCTTTAGTCTGTTTTTGTTTCAGTGTCTAATATGCTCTTTTGATAAATCAACAGTGATTAAATTTAAGATATGGCTACACTGACATGGACTCATTAGCATAACCAATAAATTCCTCTTCCCCAAAAGGGTTAGCTCTTCTAGTACAAGGTTCAGGGCTTCCACAAAGATTTTTGAAGGGCATAGTTCACTCTATTCACTCTTGCTTCAGAAGTTTGCCAAGGATGGGGTTGTAGGCTAATGTTTCCCCACTCCTTTCAACAGGGCCAAGTCCACCTCTTGTTATACCTGTGTTCAGACATCACATTCCCATTAAGACTTACTCTTTTTAAAGTTCCAACTTGCCACCTCTATCCCCAAATCCTCGATTATTTGCTCTTCTTATCCTGTCTTGCTTTTTGATTTTGCCAAGTCACTCATCACCTTCTAGCTGTGCAATTTTCTATGCATGCTACTTCTTGTTTTTGTGTGTTTTCTCCCAAGCCACATGAAGGCAAGATCCTTTGTTTTGCTCAATACCAGAAGTACCTAGTATAGTGCTCAACTGTATTTATAGCTTGGGTGATTTCAGAATATACTTTGCACCATACCCAGGATGCATGTCATTGGAATTCCTCACAAGTTAGCTTGTTTTTTTGACTATGTGATCAGACTGTGCCTTGAACTGTAGCTTTTTTTCATCCCTAGGCTATTTCCACCATCCATCCCCTCTCGTGTTGAAGTGCTGCCCATGGGCCTGTCAGGACACAGCCCAGGCTAGAAAACTTATGCCTGTGCTTCATGGCAGGTGGCCATGGTATTCTGCCTGGTTATCTCTGAGATTAGAGACACAGTTGATAAATGACAGCCAGTCAAGCATCTATTACCACATCCCAGCTGTGCATGGGTCTGGGTGTGCATTCCTTCGATGGTTGTTTGCAGATGCACCTGTTTCAGTGTGAGCTCTGGCTTGTCTCCGAATTTCTGATCATGAGATCTAAATATATGGAGCAATTTAGGATCTGATGAAAGCTTCACATTCTTCACCTAAAAGGAAGCATGGCCTGCAAAATGGCATCATCGGAATTGCAGATGAGAGTTGATCTGTGTTCTGTGTTTAGCTTCCATTTCAAATTTCTAAATCCTTCTCATGAAGGAAGCCATCCTAAATTAGGCTATTTGAAATAATGCTATCTCCCATCTCAGGTTTCTGTGACTAATGTTGATCTTTACTTATGAAATCCCAAAGGAAGTTAATAAAATAGAAAAATTAAAAATCCACGAAGGAAGTAAAAATGGGTCTTTTGTTATTGAAGAGTACTTTGCTGGTGTCATCACATGAATGATGCCACATTAAATTTTAGTTCACATTTAACACGATCTTTTCCAGGGCTAACAGTATGTGTCCTAATAACCATATGATACAAGGAGGTAGCCCCCCCCCAAAAAAAAAAACCCCAGAAAACAGCTCCAATAGGGATACCTTTCATAGTACTCATTTTATCCCACTACAAGAGCATCAAGCATAATCTCTGAGATTAGAGACACAATTGATAAATGACAACTAATTCACCTTTCTCTGAATTAGTGCACTCAGTGGTGTCTCTTGGAAAGATTCTCTGGGGCCACGCTGAACTTTTTTAGTAAAATCATTTTTCATGGTGGCCAATTCAAGAGAACAACATCCTGCTATGAAATTTTCTTTTCTACTCAGGAAAAAATGCCACAGAAACTGTTGTGGTATTGAATACAGCTTACAAGGACAGTGTTATGGGAAAAGACTCAAGTGTACGAGTGTTTTCCTCATTTCAGTAAAGGTGAAATGTTGACTGATAACAAAGTTCATCCTGCTCTTTGTCAACTTCCTGAATGGATGAAAATTTGCACTTTGCTCGAAGACTGATGATGGGCCATTAAAGAGATGGGGGAATTATCTGGACTATCTTGGAGCTAGGTTCAGTGCATTCTTAATGGAAGATTTGGGAATGAGAAGGGTCGCTGCTAAATTGGTGCTTCAAGTTCTGAGTGACCAGGAAAAAGACTGTCAATTGGAAACATACTGTGCTTTGAAAGAACATCTCCAAAGTGACCCAGACTTCCCCCCCAAGGTCATTACTAGTGATGAGACATGGTACTATTCTTAAGACCCCCAAAACACTAATCAATCCAGGAGAAGACACTATCATCATCTTGCTGATAAAAAGCACATCAAGATGAAGACTAGGTTCATTTGTGTGTTTTTTTTGATGTGAGGGAGATAGTGCTTATCAGTTCATTCAACCAGATTAGACTGTTAATCAAGTTTTCTAATTAGAGGTGCTGGAAGATATTGGGCCAGTGTGGGGCAAAAAATGCCTGGTTTGTGGTAGATGGTTTTGCCATCATGACAATGTACCTGCCCACGCAGCCATCTCAGTGCGCCAGGTTTTGGCAAAATGCAGCATGCTTCTCTAGCCCCACACACCTTACTTATATGACCTTACTCTCTGTGGTTTCTTTTTGTTTCATGAATGAAGAGGGACATGATGGGGCAGCAATTTGAGAACATAGAAGAGGTGAAGAAAGAAAAGAGGGAGGTGCTGCCAGTCATGCAAACCGATAAATTTGAAAAATGTTTCTCAGAATGGCATTGCAGATTTGACAAATATATGAAGAGTAATGCAGAGTACTTTGAAGGTATTAAGCTTGTTTTGTAAAAAATTTTAAATACATAGCATTGAAAAAAATACCATTATTTGTGGGTACCCCCTAGTAGGTTGGTGTTGGCACTCTTCTTTAAATGTAAGCTTCAGATTTGAGGACCCTCTGTTTCATCTGATTTGGCAACATTCAGCAAACACCATGTGGATAGTATATAAGTACCTTTTAAAATGAAATTGACAAAGTTCGATAATTAATGGTTATTAAGTAAAATGAGTCGCATGGTTTCATTATAGTTCCAATATATATTTTTTGAACTTGTTAAGTATTATAAATTCCAAATAATATTTGTTTGTGTATATATGTAAAATATAGATGTATATATTCTGTAAGATTTAGATAAGCATATAAATATAATAACTTATGTGTGCCAAGTACTGAGTGCTTAGGTCAAAAGAAATTGTGACTTTGTAGTTAAGTGTTTATATAGTACGAAATAAAATAAGTAATTCAGGTAAATTAAAATTCTGATGAATTTGACAAACAATTTCCATACAGATCTGTTTTTTAAAATAACAACTCTAAGATTAACACCTGCATATTGATGACTACCTTGAGATATATCTGTAGCTATAAAAGATTATCTTCATTTTAATGTCTTTCTAAAAATGAATTGAACTGATACCAGTGGAACTTTTCATACTGAATCATACCAGATAACTGCCTTTTAATGCCTTGGTGGCCCATGAAATGATTAGAGAGGATGAGGGGAAGAGCCTTTCTATTTTTCAGGTATTTAGAAACATCCATTTAAAAGTCTTGGTCAAAGCTTTAATGCTTTCCAGCCATAGTTCTCTCTGAAATCCACTTCCTCTTTATGCAACTGCACTAATGCTGTTGTGTACCTGAGACATTCTTCCCTGCCCTGATGTGCCACAGTAGCCGTCAACGTTATTTTCCTGTCTTTCCATGACTTTGCAGGGCTATCTTCCATCCCTTTGCCATGCAGCATCCTGCTCAGCGTAGTTCATGTGTGTCAATGAGTAGATGCTCTAGGGCAGTCTCAACTTCACAGAGACTTTTCAAAGTTAGGACCTTTTTGGAGTAGAGCACCAGACCTTTTTGTTTTCCCTTCCAAAACCAATCTTGGGTCCTAACCATAGACCTTTTCATTAGCCACTGAACATTTAAGCATGGCACCACCAGGGCTTCCTGATGTACTCACTGACTGTACTTACTCTACTAAGGGTGATATCACATTCCTTGTTATCACTCTTCAAACTTGATTTGGAACAGCTATTTACAACTCTCTAAAGATTTTTCTTTCCAAAATTTATCTAAGAAATTATACAAACCTGAACTGTCTCACATTCTTTCCACCATCATGTTGACCAAACCAAAATGCTACCAAGGAATTTTTACTCTTTAAAACTTTAGGAAGAGACCTTAAAGGTCAGCTAGTTAGATTTTTCTTTATTTTACTGCAGGTTTAGTGTTTACTTACCTTTTGTAGAAATTACTCATCTGACTAGAAAACCTAGAACATATTCATAGTTCTGCTCTTCAGTTTTTACTTTTTATAATCTCTTTCAGTATGTGGTAAGTACAAAGAAAACTTCCGTGGTAATTTCATTCTACCTGAATGAAGGAACATTTTAAAGTGATTAATCCATAGTAACAGTGTCTACACATTAATTTTATTTTACGGTAGGCCAGGTTCCTAGGATGTCATTTAGAGGAAAACATGGACAATGGAGGTAATCTTGCATGTTGTTGTTGGGGACCTTGAAGTCGCCTCTAATTCATAAAGATCCTGTGTACAATGGACAAAACCCCTGCCTAGTCCTGCTCCAACCTTACAGTTACAGCCACGATGTCAAGCCATCTTGTTTAGGATCTCCCTCTTTTTTTGCCGATCCTCCACTTTACCGAGCATCATGTTTTCCTTCAGGTATTCATCAATCCTGACGTGTCCAAAGTATTTGAAATGAAATATTGCCAGTCTTGCCTTCGGGTTGTACTTTTTCCAAGACATATGGTATTTCTTTGTTCTTTTTGTAACCCATGTCACTTTCATATTCTTCACCAGCACTACAATTCAAAGGCATTAATTCTTCTTCAGTCTTCCTTATTCACTGTGCAAAATTTACATTCTTATGAGACAACTGAAACTACCATAGCTTGGGTCAGTTCTACCTCAGTCCTCAAAGTATCATCTTTTCATTTCAACACTTTAATGAAGACATAGTGTGCAGCACGTTTACTCAGTGCAAGATTGCTTGACTGTTGCTTTCAAGAGCATCGATTGAGAATCCAAAGAAAAAGAAATCCTTGACAACCTTAATCTTTCCTGTTTATCATAATATTGCTGCTGTTCTAGTTTTGGAGATTTCTGTTCTCTTTTCGTGGAGTAGTAATCTATGCTGAAGGAACTTTCTTGATCTTCATCTGCAAGGAGTTTGCAGGGCTAGCTCCCATTCCCTTGTTGCGCAGCATCGTCACGATGAATCTTTAATTCATCCTCACTCTCTGGAAGGTGGGTTGTGTTGTTTGCATATCGCTTTGTTAAAAAAAAAAAACAATCCTACTCCCACCACCTGAGGACAGTGATGCCTAAAAAAAAAAAAAATTAAAAAAAAACCTTCCTCCACCCCTTCACCTCATCCAGTTTCTCTGATCATTCGCTCCGCATTTTAATTTTGCATATTTCTCTAGTGAAAGATATACTGCTGTCAGGTCCATTTCAACTCATAGTCCTATACGATGAAGTAGACCTGCTCCCTAAGATTTCAGACATTGCATATCTTAGGGGAGCAGACAGGTTCATCCTTGTCTTGTGAAGCAGCTGGTAGGTTTGAACTGCTGACTTTTGGCTAGTAGTTCAATGCTTCATCCAGGTCTCCCTGGTGAATGACCGACCATCAGAACTCCCTGGTGAAGATCAGTTCAAACCATCTGACAAATTATAAAAGGACAATAGAAAAAATGAGAATTTTAGGATTTTCAATTTGGAATATTTTGAAGAACTGAAATGAATCAGTAGTACCTTTCCTTCACTTTAGTCACTTGTCAGTGATTACTATCCATATAGCATTTACTTGAACACCCATTTCTTAAAATGCTACATCTGGTTATAAAGCCAAGCGATAAAACATACAAACGAGCACACTAACTATTCATCAAAAAGAGATTGAGTGATGAAGTTTTGCTCCATAATGTCACATGACTATTAAAAAAGTAAATAGACTATTAGAGATGGCAAGCAACTTTTAAGATTAATATGTGTCAGAATATGTGTTAGTAATTACTAAGATGTGCATCTATTGGCATAATCATTTCTCTAAATTGCAGTCAAATGTGTTGGTCTTTGACTTACATTTAGTGTCTAATATAGCATAGATATTTTCAGGAGCATACACACGCATCCCTTCAGGTATCTGTAGTGTCCTATTTTCATATTGATGATGTTTTATATTGTTTTTAAATTGTTGCATAGTTGAGCAGTGCTTCTGTGAGTCTTGTGTCTCCAGGTATGCACATATTTAAGTGATTGTTTTTATAGGATGAATGCCTATAGAAATGAGATTTCTGGAAAGGCATGCCTAGCATTTTAATAGCCATTCACTTGTTTTCTAGGATTCAGTGGTTTCCACAGAGACATACTAAAAAATACCCAAATCTAAACCAAACTGAACTATCTGCTATCAAGTCAATTCTGGCTCACAGAGACCCTGTAGGACAGGGTAGAACTGCCCTTATGGGTTTTCGAGACTACCTCTTTCTGGGATTGGAAAGCCTTTCCTTTGTCCCAATGAGTGGCTGATGGTTTCAAACTGCCAACCTTGCAGTGTAGGGCCTCTGTGCTAGCAGCACTTGTAGAGATAAATGCTCGCGTGATGCCTTTTAGAACCAACTATTCTCTCTCTTTTATGACATAGGCTTATTCTTGTGGAGGCCTGAGGACTCATAGCTATAGTTTATTGAATATGTTTTAGGTTGAAAGAGCCATGGCAGGAGAGTGATAAATTTCATGTAACATTTTCCTCAAAGCTATATCTTAATTAGTTTTAGATTTTGAAAACCCTAATTGTGATTATGTATATGGCATATTTTGATAGCCTCAACAAGGAGCCTCTTGGTAAATGGAAAATTGTTGGTTTTTGTTTGTTCCCATTATTTTTGACATTGTAGTCAAGACTACATATAATAAGGCAAATATTCCCTCTTGGAAACATGGAGCATTTGAGAAATGATGAGAGGCTGGTGGCACAGTGGCTAAAGTACTGGGCTGCTCACTGGAAGCTTGGTGCTTTGAACCCACCAGTGGGTCCGTGGGGGAAAGGTGTGTTAATCTGCTTCCATAAAGGTTCACATCCTTAGAAACCCTATCGCACAGTTCTGCTCAGTCCCACAGGGTCCCTGTGGGCACTAACAGAAAATTAGAAAAGCCCCTTTCAGACAGGCAAATTACCTTAAAAATTCATATTTCCCAGAGTTCATTAAAAACAAGAATCTCACCATTACGAATGAGGGGGAGAGCAGGGTGGGGACCTAAGGCCCACTGGTGGGTAATTGGTCACCCCTTTACAGGGGAGTCATGGGGAGGAGCCAGACCAGTCAAGGGGCAGCTGGGCAGTGATGATGCACACAAGTTTCCTCTAGTTTCTGAAGCCTTCCTCCCCCCCAACCATCATGGTCCCAACTTTGCCCCACAAATCCAGATGGAGTGGAGAGGGTTTACTAGTGGAGAGGGAAGCTGGAGATGTTGGGAGACCAAGATGGTTGAGCCCCTTCAGCCCAGTGGTTGGACTGGGGCTGCTGGAGGGGTGGAGAGAGGGTGGGGTGGAGGGAATTCATGTAAGGATGAATCCCCTCTGACCAATGATGAGGAATATGAAGAGCCCTGCAGAGGACATTTCAAAGTGAATCGTTGAAAATGCAATGATTTAACACCTTGTCATTTGATTTCTCTTTTTACCCATTTTAAATTTGGTCCAGGTTTTTAAATATTTTCAATTTCCCTTTCTATTGAAGGTTGCCTCTCCTTTATTTTATTACTGTTGTTAGTTTTTTTGGTATGTTTTTGCTTTCATGTCTTATTATTGTTTTTGCATGTTTTTCTGTATACAAAATCTAGTATAGGTACATTGTTAGAGACAATAACTGAACTAATAGTTTCTTGGTGTATGGCAGAGGAAGTTGAGGGGAATAGGGAGTTAATAGCAACAAGAACGAGAAAGAAGAAAATGTTCTAAAATTGACTGTGGTAGTGATCATAACACTCATAACTGTTGAATTGCATGTTATATGGATTATGTGCCAATAAAATCTTTGTTTATATAAAAAACTGATTAGTGGATGCAAGACCAACTTCATAACAAAGATTCCTATTTCCTATTGTGGTGTGGAGTATATTAATTCAATAGTTTTTCAACAGTAATTGAATATGCTTGCAGTCGCATTCAATGACAGCAGCACAGAAGGGAACCAAAAAATTCACACTATTGAGTTGATTCCAACTCATAAAGACCCTATAGGACAGAGAGGACACTGCTTCTGTAAATTTCCAAGACCATACATCTTTACAGGAATAGAAAGCTGTGGATACTATGCCACAACTTTTCTTGATAGATGGAACAGAAGAGTCTATATAACAATATCGAGCCTGAGATTATTTGTCCAACTACAAGGGAGAAATTGAGACAAGCAGACAAGATCATAAAAATGATGACAGGGCTGAGCCCCGGTGGCGCAGTGGGTGTGCGCGGGACTGCGGCCCACTGGGACGGAGGTTCAATTCCAGCAGTGGGGCTGGGCCTCCTACTCCCACCACCAGACACCAGTGATGCCCCCCCCCCAAAAAAAAAGCAAAAACAAAAACAAAAACAAAAACAAAATTATGACAGAGCCCTCACCAGACCCAGGTGTCTGGCCACGAGGTCAGTGATTTTGTCTCAACCACGCTAGTTCATTCATATAGGGAAGCAGGAGATTAAGACATCAGTATGGAGACCCTATTGTCTAACATGGTTGATGTGGTCCAGTTACTCCCTGGTTGCCTATTAGGATAGTTCTCTTTCCCCACATGTGCATGTCTGCTGTCTAGCTAAACACGGTCTATCCAAATACATTGCTAATATGCAGGTCATATTTTCAGAAAAACATTTCAAAAAGTCAACAATAATATATATTACAAACTAAGGGAGTGGCAAACTTAGGCCAGAATGCCACTATTTCAACCTTCAAAAGTTCTTCACTTGCCTTATGGTAAGTAGAGGGAGAAGAGCTTTTTCTGGGCAGGGTTGCAAGCTAGTGAGTGTACTTCACTAGCAACAGTCCGCTTTGCCAACTTTGGCATGTCCTGAAGTATAATCATGAGTTCCTGGATTATTTTATAAGTCAAGGGACTATTTTCCTATTTTTATTTCTAATGACACTAATTTAACTGCCCTTCTTCCTGTCATCATTATTATCATTTTATTATTAATGGTTATTAATTGGCCAGGGAGATTAACTTCTGGAGACTTTAACATTATTAATCCTTGTCCTAGTCTGCTTTGCCCACTATCCCCCAGTCCAAAATTTGATCCCCAGCACTTCCAGAATTGTATCGTCAGTGGCTCCTTTAGTGACTACAATGTCCAGCATTCTCTTTCACGTCTGTGTAAGTAGTTAGGGCAATAGGCTTGCCTGTTCTCAGGATTGTACTTTTCAGCAATGGATTAATTATTCTACTTTTCAAAGAACAGAATTATATACATCCAACATCCTTTACGTTGGGGGAATATCATAACTCTTTAAATATATTAGCTTTCTTTATTTTATCAGATCCTTTCTTACTCCAAATAGCTCAATAATCTTCCCATCTAAAGGGAAAAATATAAGGAAAACGATGCTATTTTCTTGCGTAAGTATGACACCATAAGCGATTGCTTTTATATTGTGTTTCTGGGAAACTTAAAATTTTATATTCAGGTTACATGGATCTTATCCAAATGTCTATCCTATGCAGTGATAAATACTGATGCTTTTCTCTCCCTTATCCTCTTTTCTCCAAGAAAACACAAAACTTTTTATAGATGTTAACTCTCAACAACCCCAGAGTAGGAGAGAAATGGGAATAGAAAGCAGTTATTGAAAGAACAGGTAATTCTGTCAGCATCATAGCATGTACCAGAAATGCTGTGCTAATTTTACAATTTCTCAAATCAGAGTATTTCCTGATTAGGAAAATTCAACCAATTTCCAAAAAATCCTATTGATTTTATAATGAAACTATATCTAGGATGAGCATCTTAGATGTAAGCATCAAAAGTAAGCTTTGTGTAGACTTTTACGGTATTATAAATTTGACATCAGATACTAACATCAGCTTGAATATCTGGGAAATGTTACAATACATCAAAGAAAACACAAAGTGACTTCACAGTTTGTCTGTCTCTTCAATAGCCATGTTTGCATACACCATTAGAGAAATTTAGGAAGATATCCCGAATCTAATTTGGCGACCAGGCACATGTGTAATACAAACAATAATAATTTATAAATTGTCAAGGGTTCGTGAGGGAGGGGAAAATGAGGAGCTGATACCAGGGTCTGGAGCAGAAAGCAAATGTTTTGAGAACGATGAAAGCAACAAGGATGTGCTTGACACAATGGATGGATGGATGGATGGATGGATGGATGGATGGATTGCGATAAGCATCGTATGAGCCACCTCCCCCCCCCCCCATTAAAATGATTTTAAAAAGAAGCAAAAAAGGAAACTGAGTTACTTTTACATTTCCTGAAAATGCATCGCGTTTCAAAATTGGACCCGCGTACTGAATAACTTTTTAGAGTTTGGGTTATTTTATCCTTTAAGTGGCCTGACACCCCTGGGGTGAGGGCGAGGAAAAGATGGCCTGGCCAGGAGGAGCATGAGGTTGTGGAGGGCATGTGCTGATCCACAGACCGGAGGTTTGCCACTGCAGTGGTGAAGGACTCCATCACCGCACACGGCCCACTCACATGTTCACATAATAGCGTTTCACTTTTCATTCCTCTATATAGTAAGTGACTAGATTAACTATTGAAAATGTATTTTCTCTCTCAGGAATCGAAAGAGAGAAGAAAATTCACCAGCTAAATTTATTAACTTACACCGAGAAAGCAGATGGCATGATAGGAAAATATTGATTTTTCTATGCTGACAGTGGAGCTGATAACTTATTTTGGGTTTGACTTAATGTATAAACTGTGAGTTAGGTCAAGGGATTTTTATGCTATTTTGTACTGGCTTTTCTTGGACGTTACAAATCCAAATATTGACTTTTCAGAAAAAAAAGTCTCATTTAACCCATTGCAGTTTGTGTAAGTCAGGCACAGATTTTCCTGAAATGTTTAGTCTCTCTCTGTACTTGTCCTGTGTTTTCCATCACATACCTAGTAAAAGGCAGGCCTCAGTATTGGTATCTGGCTACTGCCATTCTTTTAGCAATTCCTGTGTTCCTCTGCTCTTTCTACGAGCTCTTTGAGGATGGTTTTAAAATGTTCATTCTGTCCATTCATTCTGAGGGACTTTGCATTGCACTTCTGTGAGGTCTTTTTCCTAATGGTGGCATGAGAGGTGAGGTGTGAAGGCCTTGGTATCTGAATTAATGCCTGCAGCCCTGTGCCCAATCACTGACTCCTTTCAAAATATTTTGCTGGAAGGCATTGGTGATGCTCAGTGTACAACTCTCTCTCAAAACAGTGTCCCGCCACTTAATCAGGAACCATTTGGGAAATTTCCAGAATTAATTTGCACATACATATATTTTGAAGTTATGTAGCGTTATATTTATATTTTCAGAGATAAGAAAATTATGGTTGGTTTTTAAAATCTGTTCCAGAAGTTCAGTGTGGAGAGAGATTTATATTTCTCTGGGATATTCTGATACTGAAATATTATTGGAAAATATTCTCTATTGTTTTATCTTTATTTTACCCATTAATTTCCACCTTGATGAAATAGGATTTTTTTATTCTTGTTTTTCGCGTAGAATATTTTAAGCTTGGAAAAAAGCACTGCGCATAGCAACACCCACCTACTTCCTCTTTGGTTTCATAAATGAAAGTTAATACACACAGCTTGAGTCCCAGTGAGCTGTCCCAGGTCTCACGACCTTTCTTCCCTGGAGGGCATCACAGAGGCATTCGGTGTGAAGATGGCAATATATTTTAATACTCCATGCCTATACAAATAATCCTCACTGTGTAAATACACATATTTGCCAACAGTGCAAACCTGTCATGTGTTGTTTCTGAAGCACACCCTGTGTGTTCTATATGCTGGCACATTGTTGGCCCCAAAATAAGATACCTGTATGCATGTACTACAAATGCCTATCCAATTGAAAGGGAATTATTTGCATATTATAAAACTTCATATAAATGGCATCTGGGTGTATGTTTTAGTGCCACAACCTTTTTCTTACTTGTTTCTCACATGGTATTCTGGTGATCGATTCCATCATTACATCTTGATCTCATTTTTTTGTTGTTATAACATTGTTGTTTGGGAATTAGATGATATTCCCAGAGTTCACTTCCTTTTCTCTTGCTGACAGCTGTTTAGGTTTCTTCTGCCCTGTGCTTTAGGCAGTTGTGCCTACAATGTGTCCAGGCACACCCATCTCTGTGTGGGATCTTCCCAAAGGCACTGTCCTCAGAGGAATTGCTGGAGTGTTGGGTGGGCCTATCTTTAGCCTTACTGGGTATTGCCAAATTGCTGTCTGATTAATCCTTGCATCAGTAAGATGTAAGAATTCCAGTTAATTCATACCCTCACCAATAGTTGTGTGATCATGTTATTAAATTTCAATTTTCAATCTGGTGCCTGTCAAGAAGCTTATCATATTTTTCCTACATTCTATTTATAACCAATGGGGTTAAGCACATTTTTATAGGGTTATTTGAATTATTTTTCTCAGCCAAGTGTTTTTAATAGGTTTTGTCTTGGTGGTTATGGTGAGACATCTTTGTATGTTCTGAGTTCTAACTCTTTGTTCTGAACTTGGCAGGTGTTTTTCCTTTCATCCGTGGCATCTGTTTTCTCCATTTCATGGTGTCTTTGGTTGAGCTGTGTTTTTTACATCGAATCTATTTTATCATTCCTTTTCTTTAGAAATTTTGATTGAAGATACCATCCTTAACTCGAGGTAGAGTTTTCCTCTCTGCTCTTTCATTTAGTTAGTTGGCCATTTTGCATGCGCTTGTTTGCTGTGAGATGAATGGTATCTCCAGTTCCCATCATATCATTGACTATGCCCCTTAATTTAACCCAAGTGTGTGTCTACTGCAGGCAGCTGCTCTACACTGGCACATCTTTGTAAGCAGTCCTCTGACCACACCTCCCTCACATGGCTCAAACACAGTGGGCCTTCTTCTACTTGCTGCAATTCTATCTCATGTTCTCAATTGAGAATGTTAAAATTTCTGTGATTAAAAATAAAACACGCTGGTTTGGCATGTTGGAGTCTTCAGGGACAGAAATGGTTTAGCACTCGATTATGAAAAGCTGGTGGTTCACATCCACGCAGACGCTCCTCAGAAGGCAGCCCTAGTGATCTGTTTCCAAATAGCCATGGCCTTGCAAACCTCAGGGAGCTTTTCTACTCTGCACACAAATGCATGCCATCAATAACAAATGGCACGACAGCAACCGACAGCAGCAGCAGTTTGGAATAAACTAAAGGAGATATCAAGTGAGCCTCCAGAAAATCTAAACTCACTCCATCAAGTCAATTCTAACTTAGAGCGATCTTATAGGACAGGGTGGAACTGCCCCTCTGGGTCTTCCAGGCTATAGCTCTTTATGGGAGTAGCAAGCCTTGTCTTTCTCCCACAGAATGATGAGTGGTTTCAAATTGCTGACTTTCCAGTTCAATAGAAAACTACTAGCCACCAGGTCTCCTTATAAAAAGCATCTACTCCTCACTTAATGACAATCTCGCTCTCTGACATGTTGCATTTCGGACAGTAGTAAAGCATCCTCCTGTGACAGATTGGTAGGTGGTGCTGAGGGGGACAGGCTCCCTTTTTGGTGGACCTTGTGAAAGCAGTGTGTAGTAGGGGTCAGTGGGCCCAAAGAAATTACTGTCTGGACACACAGGTTCACTAAGCTTCAGGGCAGGAACTGAGGGTGAGGCATGCATTAGAGTAGAGGGCTCCAGTGAAGACTCAGAGGTAGAGTGGTGGGCTCAACCACAACTGCAGGGGAATGAGGCTCTTAGTGGGACCCCCAACATAACTGAAGCTTAGCATGGAGGTACATTGGTTGTACAAGAAGAGGGTGTGGTGGATCTGAGGGTGTGGAAGGTGTGACAGTGCAGCTGTCCTATGGGTGGTGTGAGAACCTCTGCACTCAATGATTAGTGGTGTATGCTGCTGAGGATGGGTTCTATCTGCTGATCTGGAGTGCAGAAGGAAGGGCTAGAATTCCACAGGCAGCACCAGCTAAAGGAGGAAGGACCTGTGTTGTGCAGAAGTGGATGGAGCCCCATGCTGGACTGGAGGAGTGGGGGAAAAAGAAAAAGCCCACTTTTACTGTAGGAGCTTCCCAAGTTTGGGAATGACTCCAGGGAGTGTGGGAAGGAGCTCAAAAGTTCCAGGGCATAGCTGAGCAGTGTTGGGAGAGCAGCAGATAACTCAGCCAGGAGGTGCCTCAGAATGGCTCCTTCTAGAAGAGACTCAAGGCTTCACGGATGGTCCAGACATTAGGCTCCAAAGGGCTGCTTAGAAAAGACACCTAGCATTGTGGGAGGTGGATTGGCTGCTTGGAGTGAAAGAAGAACAGGTGTTTTGGATTGTCTAGAAAGCATAGCTTGAGGAGACGTGGTCCTAGAAAGGAGATGGACATAAGATTCTGAGATGCAATCAGAGGGGAAGCAGGAGATAGTGATCCCAAGCAGAGGAGAGCAGAACATTGAGAGGTCAGGGAACAGAATACAGTGGATTCAGAAGAGTTGGAAGCCACTGTGAAATGGCAGGCTGTGACCTACAGGGTCATTTCCTGCCACCTCCATTGAGATGCATTATGTAATGCCAATTTTTACATTACAACCTGGTCTTTAGAATTTGCCTATGTTGTTAAGTGAGGACTGGGTGTAAAGAAAGAAATATGCCCTTCCTGTGTCTCAAATAGTCCCCTTGTTCTCCCTCTATCATAAAAGAAAACAATACAAAGCACCATCCAAAAAACCCTTTATTTACATGGAAAATAGTATTGCATTGCCCATAGGAAGCCCTTCTGGTATGCTCTCCTGTTTGATTGTTTACAAAGCAATTCAGGACTGGGAAAGTCTTTGGGGAAATAAATGATCAAATTATCATCTACCCGTGTGGAGTAAATATAATTGTTACACAAATTACTGGTCAGGGAAGATCAAGGTCACACCAGGGATATTGCTAGGTGATCACCACCATCTGCAGTTGCCATTTATTTGCTCCATTGCTTATGGCTTGTTCCCCTCTGTAGATTTCAAACATGATCGGGATTGTCTAAAATAGTATAGTGTTACAGGCAGGGGAAACAATGCCTATCTCTGGTAGCTGCCTATAAATATTTGTTGAGAAGATGTTATCTGGTGTCTCATGAACTGCATGCAGGAAGGTGAAGAGGAGCATATATTTGGGGCAACTAACTCAACAAACGTCTTGGTCAGAGTCCTCTCAGCAGGTTGCATACAAGAGGCAAATGAAATGGTGGCAAACTGCATGGGATCAGCAGAGGTAGATTTGTGGCCTCCAGAGTCAAGCAAAACAAGAGGTGGCTCCCCAAACCATATGGACACCAAGGGAAGAAGCCACAGACCAATGACCCCTGGAAGTCTGGACTAAATGGACACCTGAGAACAAGAGTATGAAGAAAGCCAGTTATGTATACTGAGAAAGGTCAGTTAAATGCCTGAATAGCTAGCTGGTTACCAAGATGAAGAAGACACTCGAGTCCCTCACATTGCTTGTCTTTTTAGCATAGACTGAAAAGAAAAGAAGATTTTTTTTGTTTATTGTAGAAATAAAAAGCAACCTTAGTTATAGCATTAAATTTTCTTTTGGCAGTGATAAATTAGTGCTATTTTAATTTGGTAATTGATCTTAGTTGATTGAATGAAAAATAGTAGCATGTTTACCCTAAGAATTATACAAATCCTACAATGCTAATATTGAAATTGACAGCATGAATGAATGGATAAAGATGGAGCTTATTTTTCCATAGGAAACCATGAAAAAACCAATCAGATTCTTTATTGAAAATCTCAGACGACAATCTCACATTGCTGAAGTAACTATGATTTTTCTCCTAGGCACTGTGTGATAGAAACAGGGATTAGATTGATTTCCTCTCTAACTAGGCACCAATCACATAACAAAATGAGCAAAAAGAAAGGCCTAGAAATGGACTTTAATCATTTCCAGACCTTATAAGGTGGGTACAACATCAGCTTCATTTTCCTTGATCTGAAGATTAATTCTATTGTAAATGAAAAAAAAAAAACAAAAACAGAGTGATGCTCAGATAAAGCCAGAAGTAAGATAGATAAAGTCAGGGCAATATCCAGGTGAGGAGTTAACAAAACCAGTGAAAACTAATAACAGCCTTGCACTTTTTCCCCTTAATGAAAATTGCCTACTGAACCTAATGGCAGCAAAAGTGGGCTGAGTTACCTTTTTTTTTTCTTTCTTACTTTTACTGGAGGTTCTTACATCTCTTATCACAATCCATACATTCATCCAGTGTTTCAACCACATTTTCACATATGCTGCCATGATAATTTTCAAAGCATTCTCTTCCCACTAGAGCCCCTGATATCACCTCCCGTTCTTTCTCCCTCTCTCTCCTGCCCATCCTCTCTCACACACCCTTGATAAGTTATAGGTTATCATTTTCATATCTTACATCATCCTCCAGCATCCCTCACTCACCTTTCATTATTTGTCCCCCAGAGAGAGAGTTATATAGATTGATCCTTGTGATCCAGTTCCCCTTTCTTCCCCCACCTTCCTGGAATCCTCCTGGTATCTCTACTCTCATTGTTCACCCTGAGGGGCTTATCTATTCTGGCTTCTCTGTACAGTGGACTCTTATCTGTAGCATGTTCTGATCTAATCTGATTTGTAAGGTAGAGTTGAGGTCATGATAGTGGGGGAATGGAAGTGCCAAAGAACTAGAGGAAAGCTGTGTGTTTCCTCGGTGCCATACTGCACCCCGACTGGCTCATCTCTTCCCTGTGACCCCTCTGTGAAGGGATGTCTAATTGTGTACAGGTGGACATTGGGTCCCCAATCCATTCCCTCTCCCCCAATACCCATTGGATACAATTTTGTTCTGGGTTTTAAATGCCTGACATCTGATTCCATTGATACCTCATGATCACACTGGCTGGTGTGCTTCTTCCATGTGGGCTTTGTTGCTTCTCAGATAGATGGCTGCTTGTTTATCTTCAAACCTTTCCAACCCCAGATGCTGTATTTTTTTTTTGAGGGGGGGGCATCACTGCCCTCTGGTGGTGGGAGTAGGAAGCTCAGCCTTTGCTCCTTGGAGGTGGAATTGAACCTCCATCCCAGTGGGCCGCAGTCCCGTGCACAACCACTACGCCACTGGGGCTCAGCCCCCAGATGCTGTATTTTTTGATAGCCAGGAACCATCTATTTTCTTCCCATTTGCTTATGCACCCATTTTGTCTTCAG
This sequence comes from Nesogale talazaci, assembly GCA_004026705.1. Lineage (NCBI taxonomy): Eukaryota > Metazoa > Chordata > Mammalia > Afrosoricida > Tenrecidae > Nesogale > Nesogale talazaci. The sequence goes on from PVJH01000933.1 coordinate 230,652, forward strand.
CATTTATGCCAGGAAAAGGTGGGCATCACAGAATGCCGGATTGTTAGAATAAGGTGTTCTTGTATTGAGAGATTACTTGAGTCGAGGCCCAATGTCTATCTGCAACCATAATTCTTAACATATAGCTATGAGTACGTAATTCTATGTCCCTCTTGTTATATATATATATATATATTTACATATGTACATGCCTATATTTAGACCTATATAAATGTTCTTTGCCTCCTGGTTCTTTCCTCTATTTTCATTCTTTATCCTCTTGTTCCACCAACATGTTCAGCCTCCATTCAGGATTAATAATTCCTTGCTACTACGTAGCCCTTAATTAAGCCCCACTAGACATCCTACATCCTATTTTCCATTGAGTTTAGTTCACTTGTTGTTCCCTTGTCCCTGCACTGACTATTCCCCCTCCCTTTCTCCCACCTCCCTTTCTCCCATATCCCTGCCAGAATATTTGGTCCACTTCTTTTCATCTCCAAAATGTTTCTCTCTCCTGTCTTATGTAGATAAACATGCAGATATCTTAATAAGTGCAAAAACCAGACAAAGCAAAACAACAACAACAAAGGAAGTCAAACCCATCAAAAAATAACTAAAAGAAAGCCACTGACAAAAATGGAAACGTCTATAAATAGTTCAAGGTCTATTTGTCGGCCTTTATAAGTGTTTTCCAGTCGAGTCTGATGGGGGTGCCACACTCTGTCTACAAAGTCTATTTTTGGTATTCCTTCGAGAGTTCCTCACTTTGCTGCTGAATGCCCTTAGTGTTTTGCCCCAGGGTGATGGGGCTAGATTGTGCACTATTCCCGCACTGGTTCTTCAGTGTTGTCCTCTTCAGTGCTATGGTTTAGTAAGGGATGTTTTGTCTTGTGGTGGGCTGGATCTATGGTCCTCTCGGGGTTTTCTGCTCTGAGCAGGAATATCATCTGCGGGGGCGGGGAGGGGGGCGGGGGGCGGAGGTGGGCCAGGACGTTCTCTCTGCCCTTTCCATACCTTTTCTTTCTCCCATGTGCTTTATTCTGGCATGCCCCTCTCCCAAAGCTGTAGGGCTATCCTCTGCTCCCAGTGTAGTGCTCCCAGTGCTGGCCTCTGAATTGCATTCTTCTGGTTGGGGGGTTGTCTACATAGCTGGGATCATGGCCATCCCCACAGACCTCTCTATTGGTTCCCTTGTACATGCCGGTATATTGTATTCATGTCTTGGTGCATCATGTTGAAGCCTGGTCTTGTTCTTCTACCTACCCTTGGGTGGGTTAATGCCCGGTCCACCCCCCTTGTCTTTTTTTCTCTCTCATTTATTTTGCTGCTGCATGTATTCCTGGATTGGGTTTTATCACTGCCATAGTTGCTATACATCACCCCAAGGAAATTTATATATAGTAGTTTTTCCCCTATTACCTGTTGTGGTTATTTTAAAGCTTACCTCAGTGGGCTCATTTTGTACATGTCCTTTTGCTTACTTCATTTAGCATAATTTCCTCCAGTTCTTCCCATGTGGCCATGTGTTTGAAGCATTCATTACTGCTATTCAGCAATGTGTCATACTCCATTGTATGTATGTGCCACAGTTTTTAATATATACATATATATATTCAATGATTTTATTGGAGGCTCTTATAACATTCAATACATTATTTGTATCAAGCATAATTGTACACATGTTGCCATATCCATTTCCAAATATTTCCCACTTGAGTCCTTGGTGTAAGCTCCTCCTTCCCCCTCCCATTTTTTAAATGAATCACTTTATATTGAGGGCTCATACAACTCTCATCACGATCCATACATACATCAATTGTGTGCAGGTCACATTTGCACACTTCTTGCCATCAACACTCTCAAGACATCCTCCCTCCACTTAGGCCCCCAGTACCACCAGGTCCCCATATTTCCCCTCCGTCCTCCTTCCCCCATGAACCCTTAATAATTTACAAATTGTTATTACTCTTTCATATCATACATTGTCCAATGAGTCCCTTTACTCACTCTCCTGTTGTCCATGCCCCCAGAGAGGAGGTTATATGTAGATCACTGAAATTGGTTCCCTATTTCTATTCCACTATTCCCCCACCTTCCCAGTATCACTACTCCCACCACTAGTCCTGAGGGAACATCTATCCTAAATTCCCCATGTTTTCAACTCCAGTGTACATCCCCTGATCTAGCTGGATTTGTCTGATAGAATTGGGATCATGATAGTGGGTGGGAGGAAGCATTTGTGAACTAGAGGAAAGTTGCATATTTCATTATTACTACACTGCACCCTGTGTCATAGTCTTTTGATCCATTTGTTTATTGATGGAAATTTGGGTTCATTCCATCTCCTTGCAATTATGAATTGTACTATGACGAACGTTGGAGTACATTGGAGCCGTGGTTTGTTTCTTGCCTCTTCTGGGTATATGCCCAGTAGGGGGATTGTCCGATCACATGGTAGCTCAATTTCCATCTGTTTTAGATATCGCCAAATCAATTTCCATAGTGGCTGTACATACCTACAGGACCACCAGCAGTGGATGAGAGTCCCTGTCTCCCCATAGTCCCCCTACAACACTTGTTTCTTTCTGTTTTTTTTTGAATTGGGCTATCTTTGAGGGTGTTAGGTGGTGTCTTATTGTTTTGATTTTCATTTCTCTTATGGCTAATGATTAGGAACATTTTCTCATATGTTTGTTGCTTGTTTGGATTTCTGCCCCTATGAAATTTCTGTTCAGATTCTTTGCCTACCTCTTTAGTTGGCACTTAGTTTTTTTTTTTATTGTAAGCTATCAGGGTATTGTAGATTTTAGTAATAAGGTCTTTTCCTGATGTGTCAATGCCCACAAACTTGGAAAATACCTTTATCAATGACACATTATTTTTGCTTTGTCTATTTTTCTCCAGCCTTTAATTCTCAACTTGTTTTTGGCTGCAACCTTGAGATGTGACTCCTTGAGGCAGCAAGTATGTGGGCTGTGCTTTCTAAGCCAGTCTATTACCCTCTGTCTTTCAAGGCCTAAATTCAATCCATTGATATTCAGTGTTATCATATCCATCTGTGGGCTCTGTGTTGTCATCTTGTACTTTTTTTGTTGGGGGTTTTCCTACCTACCTATGTTATCAGTTTGTGTTGTGTGTGTGTTTGGTTCATTCATGCTTTCTTTCCCCTATAAGTTAATGCTATCTTGGGGGCTGTTTTCTCTTTGTTGCCTTCTGGGTGGAGTTGTTCTATGTGATGGTCTCTTATTTGCACTCATTGAATGTTGGTCATGCTGGGTCGACAAGGATCTTTTAGAGTGCTGGATTTTTTTTTCTAATGTGTTCTTTGAGTCCTTTCTTGTCTCAGAAGACTCTTACTTCTCCAGCTCTCTTACTAGATACTTTGGCCGGATATAATATTTTTTTGGTTTTCTGTTATTTTCCTTCAATTTTTGGAATTTTACTTCATTCCCTCTTCCTCTTCATAGTTTCTGCTGGTATTTGGTACCTTTATTTAAGTACCTTTATAACTGGAGTGCCACAGAGGCTGTGTGGGTGTATCATCCTTGGTGTAGAGCACAATGGATGACAGGTGGAATGACCCTAGTCAGAGAGATTGCCATGGAGGTTGGGCAGATGTTCCCACAGCAGCGTGGAGCACCACAGATGGCGGGCAGGAGTTCCCTCTTTCACTTGTAGGGCCCTGCAGTGTAGGCAGGAATGCCCTCAGCCGTTTGAAGGAGAGATTCCCCCAGCAGCGTGGAGTGTGGTGGAGGGTGTGTGTGATTTACCCATCCGCATATAAAGCCACCAAGTGCCATTGTGAGCTCCCCCAACTGGACTGTCAGAGTTGCCCTGGGCAGAGAGGAATGGCCTGGAGATCAGTAGTGGCTTGTGACATCAAGGGGGGGGGGAGAAGAGAAGAAAAAGAGAAAGGAGAAAACAAAGATGAGCAAATATAAAAAACAAACTAACACACAAAATGCAAAGAGAAAGAAAAATAGCAACAATAATTCAAAAAAAAAAAAAGATAAACTGAATCTGCTGAGACTGTGGTGGGAAAGAGAGAAGAAAAAGCCAAAGAAGAAGAAAAGAGAAGAAAGAAGAAGAAAAGTGGAGAGCTGGCTGAGCTCCATGCTATGCTGTGTGTAGCACTGCCATACCATGCACACTGGACCTTTCCCTGTTTGGTGGGCAGAGTTGCCCTTGAGAGAGGTTAGGGGGCTGGAAGCCAGCAGTGGCGCTCTGTAGAGGGCTGTAGCTACCTTGTGTTGTGTGCAGCATTCCCACAGGGAACAGGCTGGAGATTCCCTTGTTGTTTAGGTTGAGTTGCTCTACGTGGAGGGCAGTGGCTAGGAAGCCAGCAGTGGCATATAAAAGAAAAGAGAGGCAGAGAAGAGGAAAAAGGAAGAAAAAAGAAGATAAAAGAAAGAAAATGTGAAAAAAAAAAGAAAGAAAAGGAGAGCTGTACTCATTGAGATGCATTACAATGGAAAATGTAGAAGGGAGAGAGAATAAAGAGAGATGAAAAAGAATAGTAAGTAAGGAGATAGCTGAGGCCTGATCACCTGACCATGGTGCTGGAGGAGTTTCAACCCTGCCTTAAGGACGCAGGGTGTGTGTGTACCTGCTTGGTGTAGGTTTCCCCAGATTCTGGGCAGAATTACCCTGGCAGGAAAGATCACAGCCGAGGCCAGACCGTGGTTCCCACAGTGGTTTGAGTGCTGGAGAATACTGGTACAGCTGCCTTCTGCTTTATTCAGGAGAGGCAGGTCTCCCCGTCACAGAGGACAGGCAGGACCTCCCCAGCTGTGTGTAGGACCCCTGAGAGTGGAGAGTAACTCCCTGCTGCCCCCTTCCCCGCTGTGTTTGCACAGTTGCCCTAGCTTGTACCAAGCTATTGATGTCCTAATAGCTCTGAGTTGTTCCTTTCCCCGCCCCCTCCACCCCACCAGCCTGATTTGAATTATATTAAAATGTGGTCCCCTGGCTCTGGATTCAGTGAGACATTCTCAAACTGAACCTTGATCCAGAGGGGCTTTGTTAAGTTGAAAGACTCCAGACCCTGTAGATAACTTCTGGCAATTCCTTAGTAAGGGCTCCCTTATTATGCTCATTTATGTTAAAGGCCGACTTCTACCAGTTTGTCATGAAGTTAAGCAACAAGCCTGGGATTTGCAGTTTTTGCTGAGAAAATATTTTTTCTCCCATTTATATTGGGTTTGTGGGATGCCCTGATTTCGTGGCTGTCACACTGACCCCCAGAGGAGGATATCTAGCTGATCAGAGAGGTTGTTTTCTTCTTGGCCAACTGGAACGGAAAACACTGCTGGGCTCTGGCTACCTGCTTATGTTCCACCACACTGTGATCAGACTTGGGTAAATTTCCTGATGTCTTTTCAACTGCTCTAAATCTATGGTTACCCACACCTGACCGCCAGGCTTTGAGCACAAGGCAGCTAACAGCAGCGTGAGTCCTGGTGTGGGGTCTTGTGACTAGCTCTCAGAGGTTCTCCTTTAGTCTGGGATTATGAGCCCTTGGGGACGTTGGGCTGGGGAAATCACTACTTACGGCTGGAACGACAGCACTGGTACCTGCTTGGCTGGAGCCCACAAGCCCAGCACACTGAACCTAGGGCATTTCAGTGCTTTCACGGTTCTCTTTATGAGTGAAAAAATTTAAAAGTGAGGTTCACAAAAGACCCTGATTCTAATTTTAGGATTCCACCTCCCAGTCTCCTTCACTGTACCTCTAATTTTCTAGTTGGACAGCCGCAACTCTGGGTGGGTAAACTAACTGGATGCCATATTCTTTTGTTTCCCTGTGAAGTATTCTAAACCACAATTGTTCAGGCTGTTTCCCCACTTGGATTCTATGGGAATGTTAAGACACTTCTTTATCCAATCTTGTGGAATAGTGCTACTGCTTAGATGCTTTCTCCCTCTAACAGCTCACCCAGATTTGGGATGTTAATGAACTATGTGACTGTGCTGAGTGTCTTGCCTTGTTCCTGGAAGATTTCCCTCATACAATGCAGGCGTTGAGACAGACGCATATAACTCAGCTCTAACAACCACCAACAGCCCCAATGGCTGAATCAGTATGAATTTATTTATAGAGAGTTATTGTGTGTGTGTGTTAGTGAATGTTAGATGAGTGATTAGGCAGTTTATAACTTGGGACCTCATCCCATTAATTTCATGCTTTTCCATCACTTTCTCTTCAGAGATTCATTTCTCATTTGTCTGAAAGTGTGCTTTCGCTTGCAGTTTAATGACAGGGATTTTTTTGTGGGGGGGTGGGGGTGGGGTGGAGGGTAGAGAGGGGAGTGACATTTCTTGTAACTTGTGTTTGCGCATTTCAAGGCATTCTTATGAAGATCAGTTCAGTATAAGGTATCTAGTTATGTGTTTCTGGGACATTCACCTATCTTGAAACTACTGAATAAGAAATGGTTATGTGTTTGGGTTAGGAAATAGATTCTCTCAGATTTACAGGATGTGTTTATGGGTTATATGTAAGGAACTTCTAATTGTGAGCATGCTTGTTTTAGAATTCTCTGTTTCATCAAAGCACAAAACCATGTACTTTTTCTGATCTGAATTTTCAATACTAGTCCTGTCATGAGGACGATCTAGTGCTATTGGGTAGAGGTCACCTCATGGAAACTCTCTTGGGCAAAAGAGAGCTTCTTCTTTGGAGCCTGTGAATCTTTCTAGGAGGTGAGTGCCTCGTCCTTCTCTCATGCAAACAGAACAAAACTGGGGTAAATCAGGAAATGAAGCTGAAGAAGGGTAGCAGAGATGGATACAGAGATCAGTGGACATGACTGGATCATGGGAAATGGGACTGCGCCCTGATGCTGGGGTAGCCTTGTATATACATGGGCATCCCGTCATCCTGGATGGCAGGGCCCCTACACTGTGGAACAACCACTTAACTCCTTTTCACTGTGGCAGTCTTCACAGAGTCTTGTTCCCTTCCCTGACGCCAGACCACTAAACTTCAGCCATGGAGTTGGCCGAGTTGTGGTACACCGAGCAGCTTTCTGATGCCCTGATTGAGCTGAAACCTCACAGCCATCTCTAGTGTTGACATTCATGGGCAGGACCTCAGGAATTGCTTTAAAAAAAAGAATAGCTATAATTTGTTGTGACACAAAACAACCCCTTGGATGTTCCTTCAAGAATGGATGCCAGACAAAAACCGTTTTCATTTTTCAGGTCATTCCTTCATCCGCGTCTAACTCTGGAAGTAGTAGGAGAAGAAGGCAGTTTGCTTAGTTCTTGCAATAACATATACACTACAATTTTTGGAAATAACTGACCCTAATTGTTACTACCAAAAAGGGGTAAAATATGCTATCTGTGAGTATGTAATTCTCTTGCTAAGCCATAACAATTTCTTCCAAATGGCAACTAGTCCTTCATATAATCTCAGGGAGAACATTCCAGTTGTTCTCTTGCCTTTCCTCTCCCCTCCTCATTTTGCTCCCTCTCTGAATTTTTCTCTATTTGTAGAATTTAAACGAATTAAATATATAAGAGGACTCCTCAGCTCAGTAGTATCAAGTTGTCTATCCTAGTGGCACATATAACTCCTTTGACAAGTTACCTGTGGGTTTTCAAGATGTTCTCATTTCTGTGTCAGGTTATTAGCCTCTGTGGTGCTCTCAGTTATCCTGTGGTTCTTAAGGCTAATTATTGCAAACGAGACCCTAGAGCTCCATCATTGTGGGCACTGCTGGTTGGGACAGGGAAGAGTAAAACCCTGAAACGCATTTCTAATTCTAACTTGAGAAACTCAAGATTAGCTGTTTGACACTTTATAGGAATAGTAGTGAAACGAAGTATACTGGAAAAGTAGCTGTTCATTTTAATTTGATGCTCATTTTCTTCTCAAAAGGCTGCACATGTGTGCATACGTGTCAGGTCTGACCAGTTAAGTGTATGGTCTATACAGGATTCTGAGCTCCAAATTCACATTTAAAAATCTCTAAATAGTTAAGGTGCTTGAGGAAATGTTTTATTTTTAGTGACTCCCTTGATTGCATAAGCTTCTAGGAGAATACATATTACTTTTTTTAATTTTAAAAGATAAATGAATATGAAATTAAAGACAGTCAGTATGTGGCCAAGGTAGGGTTAGCTAACTATTTCTGGTTTCTCTGACCAGTGATAGTTCTCTAGGATTCTTTTAGTAGTAGTAATTTGAAATTCTTTGTAATCAATCTGTATTGCCTTCATTACTTGGGTTTCTTTTAAGCCATTCTTAAATAATTTGGGAAAACTTTTATGTTGGTTTAAATGGAGCTTGTTTGCATTGTTACTGGGAATGTGTTTAATTTTTCCAAAGAGCAATCAAATTACTCTGAAGTTCGATGCGTGGTTAATACATAGCAATATATTAACTTACAAGTTGGCAATTGAGAGAATCACTAAGAATATAGCATTTTCTCCAAGTGCCATATGTATTTGAGGAGCATAAAATGTGAATTTTTGATCTCAGAATCTTGTGTAGATTGCAGACTTAATTGGTAGTACCTGACAGGTGTGTCCATATGCACAGCCATTTGAGAAGGAAATGTGCATCAAATCAAGGTTGGCCTAATTAAATGATGTTGGGAAAATAACTAGTATGTAGAACTGCTGATGCTGTTATTACGAATTACTTACACTAAGAGGCACAAGCAACAAGTTACGGTGAGTATATTCTTCTTTGTTTTATGAATCATCAAATAATATCTAAAATCCACAAATTAAGAAAGACAGCAGTCATCAAATTTGGAAGCAAATATTGAAAGTGGGAGGAGAGAGGGAGCACTGGAACTGATTGTGATGATGAATATACAAATCTTCTTTAAGTAACAACTATAGAAATGTATAATATGTGAATTTTATATTGTAAATATTATAAAAGTCATATTTCCTTCCAAAGTGCAGGATTTTAATGAAATGAATGATATTTTTAAATATTATTTCTCACTGCACTGAAAAATTCACAGCCAATTGGTCAATTCTGCCTCAGAGCGGCCCTTTAGGACAGGGTAGAACTGCCCCTGTGAGTTTCTGAGATGGTAACTGTTTTTTAATCAGTTTTAGTGGCTGAGCCCTGGTGGGATAGTGGTTGTGCATGGGACTGCGACCCACTGGGCTGGAGGTTCAATTCCAGCTCACGGGAGCAGAGACTGGGCCTCCTACTCCCACCATCAGAGGGCAGTGATGCCTATAAAAAAAAACAAAAAAAAGCAGTTTTATTGGTATTTAATGTATATATCTACAATTGAATAATTAATCATATCAAGAAAAGTTGTACAATTATAACCACAGTCAATTTTAGAATATTTTCTCATTTTTTGTGCTCATTGTTATTAGCATTATTGTTATTTTTTAATTATGGCAAAATATGCACAAAAACATTCTCCAACTGAACAACTTCCACACGTATAGTTCAGTGCCATTGATCGCACTCTTCATGTTATACAACCATCATCGAAATCCTTTTCCAAGGTTTTCCACCACCATCAACATAAACTCAATACCCCCTAATCAAAAATTCTCCCTCCTTCGCCCATAGCAACTATCAGTAAACTTCGTTTCTTCTATTCTTTTTTAGTAGTTTTCTTGATATAAATTCACATATTATGCATTTCCATAGTTGTTACTTAAAAGAAGACTTGTACATACATCATCACAATCAGTTCTAGTGCTCCCTTTCTCTTCCAACTTTCAATATTTGCTGGCCAACTCCCCTCACCTTCCTTACCACCTCCCCGACCTGATAAAAAATTGCATCAGATATTGTCTTTATGCATCCATTCTTTCTGTGCTTCAGAAACTAGGAAACAAAAAAGCAAAAACCAAATAATATAAATAATAAAGATAAAGATAAAAATAAAGAGTGAGAAACAAAAGACCACCAACAATATTTTAAAAGGCTGAGAAGAAGTTCCTGTTACTTAGTTGATGCCTCACTTAGATGACTGCTTATTTGAATACACACCTTTAAGATCCCGGACACTATTTCAATTGACAGCCAAGCACTATCTGCTTTCTTCACCACACTTGACTGTAGCACCCTTACCTTCAGTGATCTTTTCATGAATGTGAGTACTGATAAGGGCCATGTTATAAGAACTAACTGTCCTTGGATTGAGGCTAGAATCAAGTGGGAGCCCTGAATCCATCTGCTTGTTCCTGGGGGGTTATAAATGACTCTGGTTTACTGTGGCAGCTATATTATGAAAGGAAATTAAAGGAGTAGGAGACTGTAACTCGTTAGAGGAGTAGAAATCCTCACCTTTCTTTCAAGGAGCACCTTGTGGCTTTGCATGCTGGTGTGGTGGTGAGCAGGCAAAGGCATATGCACAGCACCACGAGTGCTCTAGACTTTCTCTCTGTACAGTGTATGATTATTGTTGGATCCCTGCCCCTGCCCTCCAACTTTAACCTAGGGGGCAATCCTTGAAGAGGAAGAGCAATATGTCTTCACGTTCTTTTATATCCATCCCAGATAATAGAACACTTTATTTTAATAACCACTTACCTTTCTGTTTTAGCAAGTCATCGGTTTGCACACTGATTGCTCTTTTCTTTCCCATTAATTCTGTGCCTGGCGATTTCCTTTACTGAGACACCCTTTTCTTCCCTTACATTTTCATGTCAATTTTTTCTCTTTGTGAATAAATAAAAATGAGGGCTATTAAGTTTCTTAAAATTTAAGTGAGAATAAAAATGTATTTCAATTGGGGAAATAAAAGTGGGAGTAGACATTTTAGAGAAATAGCTTATAACTATGCAATCACTTATTGTAGAAAATCCTGGGATAATAGTGTTAGAAAATTTGGTTTATGGTCTTGCTACTAACTGGTTGATATCAGTTAAGTGTTTTTTTGTTGCTCCCTAAGTATTAGTGACAACAGTTTGGAGACACATCTTCAATATCACTTTTATGTATGATAATTGGTTTTGGAGGGAATATGGCCCCCTTAAGAATGGATGTAAGATACTAATTTAAAGAATTTAGAACTTTTAAAAATAATTTTATTGGGCGCTTGTACATCACTTATCACAATGTATACATTTGTATACTGTGTGAAGCACCTTCACATGCCTGCTGCTGTCACCATTCTCCAAATATCTGCTTTTCAACTTGAGCCCTTGATATCAGCCTTTCATCCTTTCCCCTCCCTCCCCGCTCCCCATCAACCCTCAATACTTTATAAATTATTATTATTTCATCATATCTTACACTTCTGGATGTCCCCCCTCACTCACTTCTCTGATGTCTGCCCTCAAGATAGGAGGTTATGTGTAGATCCTTGTAATTGCCCCCCCCCCTCTCTACCCCACCTTCCCTCAACCCATCTAGTAACTCCACTATCACTACTGGTCCTGAGGGGTTCATCTGTCCTGGGTTCCCCATATTTCCAGTTCTCATCTGTACCAGCGTACCACTTCCAGCCCTGTTGGATCTGTAATGTAGAACTGGGATCATGATAGTTGGGGTGAGGAAGTACAGGAAAGCTGTATGTTTCATTAGTACTACACTGCATTCATAGTGATGTGATTCTTCTTCTTTGATGCTTGATATCTGCTCCCTTCGACCCCTCATGATCGCACAGGCTGGTGTGCTTCTTCCATGTGGACTTTGCTGCTTTTGCGCTTTGCTGCTTTTGCGCTAGATGACCACTTGTTCACCTTCAAGCTCTGACGACCCCAGGCGCTTTATCATTTGGTAGCTGGACACCATCAGCTTCCTTCACTCTGTTTGCCTCTGCACCCATTTGTCTTGAGTAATCATATCTAGATGATGGGTAGATAATGATATGATTCTTGTTCTTTGATGCCTGATACCTGATTCTTTCCACATCTCATGGTTGCATTAACTGGTGTGCTTCTTCTATGGTGGGATTTGTTGCGCCTGAGCTAGGTGGTCACTTGTTTACCCTCAATCCTTTAAGACCCCAGGCACTATATATTTTGATAGCTGGGTACCATCATATTTCTTCACCTCTCTTGCTCATGCCCCGACATGTCCTCAGTGATCACCTCAGGAAGGTGAGCACAGAGTGATAGGAAATAGAGGAAAGAACTAGAAGGCAAAGGACACTTGTAGAGCTTTTAAAAGCAAATAAGAAATTGATATATCTCATAGGGAAATTGAGAGTACCTTGAGGAATTTCAGCATTTAGATGAAGAAGATGAGACATGTTCTTGTTTGTTTGATGGTGGCTGTTTTTGTTTTTGCTAACCAAGACATATGAACTCTTTTATGAACACATGGCATTTAAATAGAAGAGCATACTATAGATTCAATTCCCGTCATGTACATAGTATAATATTTTTCTGTTAAAAGTAACATGATGACACAGTTGTATCCTTAGGGTCTTTAATACATACTTTATTCTGAATGGACGTCTATGTCACATATTCTGTAGAATGTTGTCAGGAATGTTAAAGGCAAAGTATTTCAACAATGGATATTATTGATAGTAGTCCCTGAATCTTGACATGATTCACACATATTGACTCATATTTAGGAAGTCAGTAGTAACTTCTTGATACTCCAAGTTGACTTTATCTAGTCAGTGTTCTGTATCATTTAAAATATTGTATATTGTAAATTATGAACAGTGATATTTGTGATTATAGAGATTAGTCACTTTATCTTGATACCAATTAGAACTGATTTGAGGCCAGGCCTTCAAAGAATAGTCCTTATGCAATGTTTTGCAAGACCTTGTGTTTACAAAAGTAAAACTATGGCTTTCCCATTTAAGTGTAAGTGCTTTTCAAATATTAGCAATAGCACAATGTACCGTATTTAAAACCATCTTGAGGATAGATATTTGCCCATCTTTTGCTCTAAAAATAGGTACTTAATAGCATTTGTGGAGATCTAGCAGAACAACAGTAATCAATTTGATCTGGCCTCTAAAAACAAGTGTCATTTTGATAAATGGTCCTAATTAAACTGAGATTTCAGGTAGGAAGCCGATTGAGCTTATGCACAGTCATCTACATGACCATGGCCCAACATGTACAGATGTGACGATGAGGTAAAGGCAGTGCTTTATCAGCTTAGTGAAGTCTCCAACTTTTGCATAACTCATCATTTGATCAAAGGGTCTTACTGCTGTGACACTATTGGTTTTAACTTTCATTTATTCATAATGTTGCAGAAGGCAAAGGCAGCTGTGGAAGTTTCAGTTTTTCCAGGTCATTTTATACCAATCCCTATCCTGCAGTGAGAGACGAGTGCATCAAAATGATTAATTAGACAAGAAACCTTATTGTTTCTAATCCATGATTCTTATTCCTTCTGTACAACATGGGTTTAATCCGTTGTAAACAAAGCTCTTTCATGTCTTCTTACATTAATTTCAGTGGAGATTGTTTGAGTAAAAAATGTGCAAGATGCCTCCACTGCGTTCTTTTTTCCTAAGAACCCACATTCTCCTTAGGAATGTGGGTGAGAGGAGCACCATGTGGGTGGGAGGGGATCATCTCTAGAAGCGGGGGTCCCAAGAGACATGCAATTCACAGACATTGATGGAAAATGCTCATTGAATTTAAGAAGAGTTTCAGGAAGCTATTCTGAGAGAATCAAAACTTAGGCCATTTCAAGGTCTAATTTTGTTTTTGACTATGGCTATACACGTGCCAGAGGCAAAATTAATTACACACAAAGGCTTCAAAATGTTTGTGATCAAACAGAATGAAAATATCATGGAATTTTCCCATGACCTATTTGAAGTCTCTTTAGATTTTCAATTTCATCTCATGTTCTATGTCATTAAATCTAGGGAAGGTACTTTATTTCCTCTGTCACTTTGGCATTGGGCACCACATGTCATGCTTCATGCCACTGTATAAGGAATTAGTCAAATGGATGTCAGGAATTGAGGACCAGAGAAAGATAGATGTCTTTGATACAGAGCAATCATGGGTCATCTAATGAGAAAAGGGCATTGTAGATAGTAAAAGTAAATATCAAGAGGCTCTGAGCCGGTCAGTGTCATTCAAGGGGTGGGGTGGGGGAAACCTCGGTTTAGAAGTGGTTGGGAGAATGCTCGTGCTACTAGAGTGGGTTCCAAGGTGAAAATGAACTCTCAGAAAAGACAGGTCAAGATTGGGTGGAGGTAAGTTCCTAGGTGCCAGATATGGTTTGCTCTAGGTTAGTAATCACATAAACAGATGATTTAAATATGTTCAAATCTACCCAAAAGTACCATGAAAGAATGCCCTGGCTATCCACTTCTACAAACTCACAACCAAGGAAAACCCCATGGAATGCAGTTAGACTCTGCAACACACAGGGCCCCAAGTCAGAACCATCTGTCGGGGCAGTGGGTCAGACAGTGGAGGAGTCTGAGAGTTCTGAGATGAGCTTGAGAATGTGTGGCTTTTGGGTGGTGTGTGAGAGGGGTACAGCCATATGTGTGTCCAGAGAAAGTGTGCCCTAAAGAAAAGCCTGGAGGCATATTGGCAGTGGGAGCAATTAAGAGGAACTGAATGGAAGAAGAAAAGAGGAGATTGAGACCAAAGATTGGGGTGTAAATACAGAAAAGGCACGATGGACTCTTTGTAGGGTTTTCCATGGGTCTTGGTTGAAAACATAGTTTGGAAGATAGAAAACTTATTTTCTGGGTGGTTAATGCAGTGCGATATTTAGGCCCAGGATTTCATTTTGTCAACCAAAGGCGACTCTAAAACCATATTCACTGCCATTGAGTTAAGGTTGACCCAGTAGAACAGAGTAGAACTGCCTTCTGAGTTTCTGAGACTATAGCTGTTTACAGGAGTTACAAGTCCCATCATACTCCTGAGTGGTCTCTGGTGATTTCAAACCGTTGACCCTGGGATTCACAGTCCAACATGTTACTGCTCCATCACCGGGAATCCTCAAAGAAGAGAACTTACTTTATACACACCAAACAAGAAAATGTCAACAGTTCAATCCCATACTTTTGGTTTAGCATGCTAGTCAGCCTTTTGGAATGACACTGAAAAAGACTATTTCTTTATTGATGTCTGTTTTCCCTTTTGAATTATTATTTAAACATTAGATTTTATTTTGATAATATATTTTCCTCTTATTATAATGCTATTATATATATAAATTCAGAAGTAATTAATTGTAATAGAATTGATAGAATGGAGTGCTAAGTTCTTCCCTTAAAGTGGGAGCACTATTTGACTATCAAGAGTAGAAGTCAGTCAGGAGAATACATTTTCATTTTTGAAGCTATATAGCATACTGTATGCAAAAGGCTTGTCATGTCCACCAGAATGATAGAAATCACAGCATTGCATTGTTGCTTTTGTGTTCTGTTTATTCCTTTAGTTTTGTGTAGTAACTCTTATTTGTCCAATTGAGAACAATAGCCAGAGGGGAATGTCATTTTGAACTTGACCAATACAGAGCACTTATTCTATTATAAAGTGTTCAGAATACCTAAGAAGTAAACTACACTTTGAAGAGCTGCAGCAAAATAAATCTGAAATGGAAAGAGATGTAATGACGAGGACAGAAAAAGATATGTAACAAATCAAAATAACACCTGTTACAAGGAAAGGGAAAAACACAGAAGGAAATTGGTAAAATAATAAAAGAGATAATGAAACACAATAGAAAAAGATGAAATGATAGCAATTTGTGCTTACCTGGAATCTTTTATCTAGAAATTAAATTTGATAGGCTTAGGGGAGTCAAGAGAGGTTGTGAAGCAAGATAAAATGTCTGGATTCTAAAAAGTTAGGGATGGAGTTTGAGTAAGTCTGTAAATAGGAAATAAAAATTGTGAAGGAATTTAAATTTAATCCAACAACCTTTGGGGGATTTTGTGGAAAGCATCTACATAGTGAAAATGACAGCAGGGAAGATAATTGGTATTCAGGATACAGAAACAGAAAGATGTTCAAGAAAGGAGTTGCAGGGAAGTATGTGGAGTGCTTGGGTTATGTCTAGGGATTTGAACAGACTCGGTTCATTTCAGTTTGATTCCCTGCTGAGAGATGGCATTTCCATCCCAGATACACTGAATCTGAATCTGCATTGTAAGTAGATCCTAAGGTGATCTGTAGATTCTGTAAACTGTGGATTCTGGTTCAATATATCTGACGTGAAAATGTAAACTGGCAGTTGGGAGTCCATCTGGTGGGAAATGTTGATTGGGTACTGGAGAGGAGTGTGCTTAGCCTCATCCAGGAAAGGTCCAGGATAAAGACATAAATAGAAGTCTAAGTAAGACTTTTCCTTTAGGGTCTTCATTTTTCCATCCATTAAAATGGAAATACAAAAACAAAGAACATACACATGGCAAGATGCAAGGGCATTCTCAGATACTGGTCACACAAACTTTTTTTTTTGGTATAAAATTGTTTCCATTTTATTTATCTATTTATTTAAATTTTATTGGGGGTTCTTACAGCTACTACAACATTCAGTACATCATTTGAATCAAGCATATTTGCACACGTTTCCACATACATTTCCCAACATTTTCCACTTGAGCCCTTGGTACAAGCTCCTCTTAAAAAAAAAAACAACTCCCCTTTCCCCTCCCCCCCTTTTTTTTAATGAATCATTTTATTGGGGGGCCCATACAACTCCCATCACAATCCCTAATAACCTCAGTTGTATGCAGGCCACTTTTACACACCCATTGCCATCATCACTCTCAAAACATTCTCCCTCCCTCCAGGTCCCCATTATCAGCTCCCTATATTACCCTTCCTTCCCCCCTTCCCCTTGAACTCTTGGTAATTTACAAATTATTTTTTCATCCTGTACACTGTACAATGTGTCCCAACACTCACTTCCCTGTTTTCTGTGCCCCAGAGAGGAGGCTATGTGAAGATCCCTGAAGTTGGTTCTCCCTTTCTATTCCTCCATCCCTCCACCCTCCTGGTATTACCACTCCTATTACTAGTCTTGATGGATCATCTATCCTAAGTTTCCCATGTTTCCAACTTCACTGTACATCTCCTGGTCTAGCTGGATTTATGTGGTAGAATTGGGGTCATGATAGTGGGTGGGAGGCAGCATGGGAACTA